>CM064528.1:627772-637772 GCA_032716605.1 Paralithodes platypus
TCTTTCTCTCTAAGTCAACAACTCCCACTCATCATCAATGCAGGGAGTATCTTCTTCCCGATCCTCCTCCTCCTCCTCCTCCTCCTCCTCCTCCTCCCCCTCCTCCTCCTCCTTCTCTCGGGTTGTTTATTTGTTTTGTGTTTCTTGTTTGTTTCGTTCCGTTTCTGCTTCTTTATTTTGTACTTGTTTTCATATTTCCTGTCCCGATTATGGGGAGATGGGTCGTTTTCCTGGTCCCCCTTCTTCCTCGTGTTTAGCCCCATTAGTTTTCAGATTTTATGACGTTCGTCTTATTAGTTTGTCGATTTTATGAAGTTTCGTCCCATTTCTTTGTCAATTTTAAGACCTTTCGTGCTATTTCGGTGTCTAAATTTTTGCTGGCGAACGATAGGGAGCGTGTAATTTTGGAAGAACAGGCTTTCGGTCGGGAAATTTTTCTCCCGAAAAACGTACAAATTAATCTCGAAGGGGGATCTAATGGATGTTTCTTTTAAGCTTGATGAAGGTCTAGGAAGGAAACTAATACAATTTATAAATATATACATAAATGATGAAATTAATACGCCCATTTCACCTTAATTTTGGCGTCTCTGTTCTTCCTTGTACTTGCTTTATTCACATGTCTATATTTGTTCTACCTTTCTTTAGATTTTTCCGTTCTGTACTTTTATCTCGTTGATCTTTTCTGTATTCGCTCAGTTCGTTCATCGGGTTTATTCTCTTTTCCATCTGTGTTCGCCTCGTTTCTTTATATTTCATGTCTTCCCCAGTTCTTTCTTACTTCCGCGTTGCCCCACTTCCTATCTTCGTGTTCCAGCATTTCTAGAATATAAGAAATAACGAAGAGGTGTCTTATCCTAGAAATATTATCTCTCGCCTGCATTTATTAATTTTCTTATATATATATTTCTCACGTTTCTGGTTAATATAAATAAATAAAAAAATAAGTCAATATAATGAAATGTATAGCAAGGCAGCCTTACCAATTGTTGCCTAATTAGTTTGAATGGACTTAAAGATTTTCACTGAAGAATTCTGGACCCCCTTCTCCCTCATACTTAGCCCAATTGGTTTTGAGTTTGTAAGTCATTCGCCCCATTAGTTTGGCGATATCATGACCTTTCACCACATTTGTTGTTTAATTTTAAGACCTTTCGTGCCATTTAGGTGTTGAGATTTTCCAGGCGAGCGATAGAAAACTTGCAATTTAGGAGGAACCATTCTCTCTCTCTCTCTCTCTCTCTCTCTCTCTCTCTCTCTCTCTCTCTCTCTCTCTCTCTCTCTCTCTCTCTCTCTCTCTCTCTCTCTCGTACTTCTATATATTTTCTTTGCTCCCCATTTTTGTCATTCCCTATTCTTCTTCCTTTTCCTTTTTATAGTCTGTATTATTTCCTTCCCCTCTCTTCCTCTGTCCTCGTTCTTTCCTGGTCTTCTTTTCGTCTTCCCTATCTCCCTCTTTCGACTTTTTCTTCTTCATTTTCTCCCTCCCTTTTCGCTGTTCTTCTGCTAAGTTTGTTCTCCACATTTCTTCTGCTATGTTTATCCTCCATATTTCTTCTTCAATGTTTATTTTCCATATATCTTCCTATCTTTCCATTGTCTTATTTTTCTGTTCTTCTTATTCTTTCCATAGTTCATATTCGCTTTCCCTTGTTCTGCTTTTATATGTCGTGTTTCTCTTCTTCTTCGTATGTGTCCTTTTCTTCTTCGTTTTGTCTCTTCCTTCTTTATTGTTGTTCCTCCTCTCCCCTCACATTCTAACCCATAAAAGTGATGGAGGGATTTCACCTGCTGCTTACTCTTGCTGCGTATCGTTCTTCTTCTTCTTCTCCTTCCTCTTCTCCTCTTCTTCTTCTTCTTCTTCTTCTTCTACCGCTTCTCCTCTTCTTCTTCTTCTTCTTCTTCTTCTTGTCCCTGCTTGTTTGCGTTCTCCTAATATTCTGTCATTATAGTGTTGTGTTTGATCTTCTTTTATTAATTCTTCTTCTTCTTCTCTGTTCTCCCATGTCTAGCATTGTATCTATATTATACATTTTATTACCTTTTATCTCTCATCCATTCGTCCTTCTTCTCATTCCTCTCCCCAACATCCTCTTTATACATTCGTGGTAGCATGTTTTCTTTATTATATATTTCTGTTATCTTCTCTCTTGCATTCCTCCTTCTTCTCCTTCCTCCCCACCTCTTCCTTTGCATTCGTGTTAGCATTTTTTTCCATTATACATGTCTTCCATCTTCTCTCTTCCATTCTTCCTTCTCCTCTCTCTCTCTCTCTCTCTCTCTCTCTCTCTCTCTCTCTCTCTCTCTCTCTGTCTCTATCTCTCTCTCTCTCTCTCTCTCTCTCTCTCTCTCTCTCTCTCTCTCTCTCTCTCTCCTATTACGCTCTATTGGTTTTTATTGACATCTTCCTTCACTTCAAAGACTTCCCATTTGGTCCTTTGGTTTTTCTAAGGGATGTATCATCACACGAAAACGTTTATCGGCAACTTTTGACCTGTAATTTTTCTCTGACAAAATGTTGAGGCTATTTTGCACTGGTATCGGTAACTTGACTGGAGGTAGATTATTATAGATGACAATATATATAATGTTGCATTTCAGAAGTTGCCAGATCTGGGTTGCCATATTTGATCCTTCCTGGGTTAGTTTCACCTTTCCTGTTTCTTCTTCACTCTCTTTATAGTTATTCCTTCCTTTGTCTTCATTTACATCATCCTATATATTTACGTGGGAGATGGAATAGGCTGGGTTACGGTTTACCTCGGCACTCAGCTCCGTGTTTTTAGTTAGATTACCTCGTCTGGAACACAGGGGCTACTGCATTTTTTTTTTTTTTTTCACGGATGTTTATGAGCGCTTTTTTCTCGCTATTTTTAAACCTCAAATGTGATCTTGCAGCTTTTGATATATACCAGTTATTATAATTATGTCAACTGTATTTATGTATCTTTATATTAGTTACCGATGTCAGTGCTAATCAGGCTGAATATATTGCCAGAAAAGGTGAATCTAACGCCCTACTTCAATACACCACAACCAACCACCACTTCCTCCAATTCCAACCACTCACCCTCCTACCTACTCACCACTGCCAACATTCTCTACACAAACACTCACCACTTACACCCCTTCACACACCAATTCAATCGTCACGACAACCACACACCAATCCTTTCTTCACCATTACCCCATGCTTATAATGGTTCACCCTTTCACACCACCACTAACCACAACCACTAACCACAACTACTAACCACACTAACCACAATCACCAGAACCACTAACCACAACCACTAACCACACGCACCCCCTGCTTCTAATAGTTTACCCATGTACACCACCACTCACCACTAACACCCTCACCAAAACCACTCACCACAACCACTCACACCACTCACCACTCACCACTCACGCTACTCACCACTCACACTACTCACCACTCACACCACTCACCACTCACCACCCGCGCCCCCTGGTTCTAATGGTTCAGCCTTTTAAACCACCTACAGCGAGACCCGGGAATTTCCCTCCTCAACATCAGGGAAGGAAGGAGGTGTAGGGAATAGGGGCAAATAGGGATAAAGAAGGAAGGACAGGGAAATGCAGTAGGGAGAGAGGGGAAATATATCAATGAAACAGAAGTACAAGAACAAAAATAGCCAAGTGTAAAACAAGAAGAAGAAGAAGAAGAAGAAGAAGAACAAGCAAAATGAATTATAGAATATGAAAAAAATAATATAATAATAATAATAATAATGATAATGCCAAAAAGAAGAAGAAGAATAACAGGAAGAAGAAGAAGTGATAGGAGTAAATAAAGGAGTAAGAAGAGTGGTAGGAGAGAGGTAGGGGATACAAAGCGGTTGGAATGCCTTTCTTGGAGGAGGCCAGGAAGGGAGGAGGAGGAATGGAAGGAAAGGAAGGAGAGAAGAAGAAGGGAGGAGGAGGAAAGGAGAGAAGAAGAAGGGAGGAGGAGGAATGAAAGGAAAGGAAGGATAGAAGAAGAAGGGAGGAGGAGGAATGAAAGGAAAGGAAGGATAGAAGAAGAAGGGAGGATGAGGAATGGAAGGATAGAAGAAGAAGGGAGGATGAGGAATGGAAGGAGAGACGGTGCAAAGGGGTAAATACGATCTCAGTAAACCCTCTGAATAACATAGGTCCTTCCTTAACTGCCTAAACTTGTGTATTTTCAGCGATAATAAAAGATAAAAATGCGACATCGTACTGAAGGGGTTAACATATCTTTCGTGATTCCACATTCGTCTCCCTTTTCCCACTATATTATAATCCTTATTATTTGTCTTGGTTTGTATATTTTACTTGTTTTCGATTATTCCCACTTTTCTCAGCTTTCTTGTTTAATTCCCCTTCTCCTACCCATCCTTCGGTTTCTCCAAAATAGCATCCCCATTTCTTCTTCTTGCGGTGTTCTATATTTTTCGGCGGGTTATCACATCCTCTTACCCCTTCCCAATCTTCATCTCCATCCATCCCTGCCTTCCTTTCCGCCTAGTAATATTATTTTTTTGTATATATTTTTCCTTCCTCTTATACATCACCTCTTCACAGCTCTCACTTATTTTGATAGCCCTTCGACCTATAGTTTTTATATGTGATCAATTATTACGTTCTCTTCATCTTTATCCTCGCTCTCAGTCCCCATGTTTATTTCGTGGTTATATTTATTTTTAGTTATTCTCTTGTTCCCCCATTTCAGCATCTCAAACTAACCCCATTTGCTAATCTCATCCTCTCCTTTCCTTTTCATGTGCGAATATTTGTTGTCCTCTTCTTTATATTTATATATTCAATGGTTTTCATATTCTCTTCTACTATCGAATGTTATTACCTCTAACTAACTAACCTCAAACTAACTCCATTTACAAAGTACCTCATCTTCTAATTTACTTTTAATTTGTGATTACATTTTAAACATTTCCCGTATATTTATCAACACATTATGCCCACCACCTATAATCATCTTAATTGTCTCGTTATTATATAATAATGATCACGTTCTTCCCATATTCATCACCCTTCTTATTTCTATATCTTGATCACACCTTTTATTATTCCCTCGTTAAGGACCCCCACACAGGTAGATTATATATTAATATATTATGTATTTCTAATTAACTATAATGACCATTATTGTATGTCTATTTATCTCTTTTGTATTTATTTAACTCTATTTATCTATAATTGACTCTTTTTCTGTATTTATCTCTATTTATCTATTTCCCATCTCTAATTATCTCTATATATCTATAAGTATCGTGTGTTCTATATCCATCTCTTTGTATATCTATGCACTTAGTATCTATTTATCTCTTTCACTTTATTCATCATACATTTGCATCATATATTCACACAAACTTCACCTTTCACTATTATCTTCATTTCTTCCCTTACCTCTGCCTCCTCCTACAATACATCCTCCGTTTTAAATAATTTCCTGTTCTTTTCTCCATTGATCCCACTCTTTCTAGCCTCCCTATTCTCATACCACCCTTTCTCCTGCCCCCCTGTCAATATCCAAAACTATTCTGTTTATTTATATATTTAAATAACTATTTTTATTTACTTACCGGTATCTAATTATATATATTTAACGTGTCTTACTGTATCCACATCTATTCCATGCCATCCTTTCACCATATACTGTATATACAGTATATATACTGTATATATATATATATATATATATATATATATATATATATATATATATATATATATATATATATATATATATATATATATATATATATATATATATATATATATATATATATATTCATTCAATAATTATGACTCTATTCACATTTGATCACCCTTCTTAATTCACCTATGTATCATCCCTATCCTCTGCCCCTTTCAGTATCTCAAATTAACCACATTTATTAACCTTATTGCTTTTCCTGATGTTTCCTATTTTTATCACCCTTCTCAGTTCTCCCTATTTTTACCACCCCTGCCACCGCCCCACCCATTAAGGCCTCCTCCCCACTCCCCGTATTAAGGCCTTCCTCCCCCCCACCCCCCAAATCATTCCCCGTCAGCGCCCCTCCCACCACCACTTAGGCAGATTATCCTTGGGTGGATTATATAGCTCGGGATAATTCTTCACTACGTTAGAGCTTAAATTATGCCAAGAGGGTGGGCGGAGCGGGGCGGAGCGGGGCGGAGAGGGGGGCTGAGGGGCGCTGAGGGGGCGAGGGAGGGGCGCTGACGGGTCGAAGGAGGGAGCTGAGGGAGGCGTAGGAGGGGGCCTGAGGGGGCGAAGGAGGGGCGCTGAGGGGGCGAGGGAGGGGGCCTGAGGGGGCGAGGGAGGGGCGCTGAGGGGGCGAAGGAGGAAGCTGAGGGAGGCGTAGGAGGGGGGCGATCTACAGGTGCTAAGGCGGGTTTTTTTAGTCTTGCCCGTTTTCCTCTGCTTCGTTTGCTTTCTTTGCCGTTTGCTTTAATCTGTGAGATGTAGGGATACTCTTCTTGTTCTTTTCGCATTTCACTGTTAACCCTTTCAGCATGATGACGTAAATTTCGTCTTTTTCTGGTTCCCATTAGACGATTTGCTTTGTCTTCTGTCATTCCTCTAGGATTTGAAGGGGTAAATACTAGCTTAATACCCCATCTGAATATCATAAGACTCTCTTAAACTAAATGCAATCGTCTAATGTTCGCCAAAATATAAGTAAACAGTTTGTAGTCGTGATGATGGGGTAAATTAGTCGATATTAATATACTGCTAATAATAATAATAATACCAATACTACTGCCACTACTACTACTACTATTTCTACTACTAATACTAATACTTATACCAGTACTACTACTAATAATAATAATAATAATAATAATAATAATCATACTAATTGGGGCATTGAAGGAAAGGGCGTTATAAAGGTGAGGCGTCTTATTTAATCTTGCCCACTTTCCTCTGTTTTCTTTGCTTAATTTATCGTCGCTTGGTCTTCTTGCCCTCGTTTTCTCTCTTCTCCTTCTTGTGTAGGTGGTACGACACGTGATTGCTGTTCTGTCTTCTTCATGTTTTCTTCTACGTTTGAGTAATTTACCTTTGGTTTAGCATTTCCTTCTTGTTTTAGTTTATTCTTTCTTCTTTTCATTATAATTGTCTTGCTTTTTCTCTTCTCCCTCTTGTGTAGTTGGTACGACATGTGATTGCTGTACTATATTTGTCTTGAATTCCCCTTATTCTTTTGAACTTATAGTTGCCATGGGTTATTGTATTCCCTACTTGTTTTGGCTTCTTCTTTCATATTTTCACTATATGTTTCAGTATATTAGAGCTAGAATTGTGGCAAGGGGAAGGAGAGGTCATTCTACAGGTGGGGCGTATTTTTTAGCCTTCCCAGTTTTCTTCTCGGTTGCCTCTCGCTTTTGTTCTTAACGATCCTGGTGCTCTTTCCTTTATTCGCTCTTTTCTCGTCAATAAAGTATATATACTGTATATATATATATATATATATATATATATATATATATATATATATATATATATATATATATATATATATATATATATATATATATATATATATACTCTATGTATCATAATTATACTTTATTCTGTAAATTTCAGCAGGAATATTATAATTTTAAAAACAAAATCACACAATACCTTTCTTCGTACAAACAGCAAATGTTAAAATACAAACTCAAATACATCGGAATCGTTGCATCAAGCTTTGTTCAAACAATATTTTTTTCAGGACAAACTTTACTTTTTTTTCTCACGAATTTTACCAAAGCTCTTCTGTTGATATTTGCTGTATTTGGTGACTTCAAACAATTAATATGTTTTATGTCTGCTTGATTGCTTTTGATGTATTTACGTTCATCGAAAATATTTATATTACCGTATATATATTTCATTAGTTAATGATAATTACACGAGCCAATTTAACACACATGAATATCTTAGCTATATGTACTGCATCTTTAGTTAGTGACTAGCTGCCTACGTGTATATATATATATATATATATATATATATATATATATATATATATATATATATATATATATACCTGTATATATATATATATATATATACACCGGTATATATATATATATATATAATTATATATATAATATAAGTATTTTAAATAGACAATATCTCATTGTTAGGTAAATATTCAGTTATATCATATTTTGAACATGTCAGTAGGCATACCGGTACATATAAACACATATATACATACTGCTATTACAATAATATGTGTTTTTCAGAGCTTTCTCCGTGTATACCTCCTCCCTTACGGAGAGTAGGTAGCACCCACCTTTCAACACATTCCCACCCCTATTTTGTCCAACTCTCTAACTGAAGAGTGAACCGAATATACCAGTCTTTGTTCCACTCAACAACTAAACTGTAGAACTCTCCCGTAACATATAATTCTATAAGCCTAGGATTAATTCCGGTACTGCTTCAATCTCCGTGTATCCAGATATTTTGACTCAAACGCACTTTGACTTTGGCTCTCTATTATTCTTTCATTTGTTTAGGGGGGGGGGGGGGGGGGCATTTGATATAAGCAGCTGTGCCTTTTGTCTCCTTCATACACATGAAAAGATATAAGAGTGTTTATTACCCTATATATATATACATATATATATATATATATATATCCTAAGCATCCATTATTATCCAGTGTAATGCCATGGTTCTCGGAGAGTGTGACAAACGACAATGTTTTCTGGATATTATCTCACGACAATATCCAATACATTGTTCTCCTTATTCCAACATTATCTCACGACAATATCCAATACATTGTTCTCCTTATTCCAACATTATCTCACGACAATATCCAATACATTGTTCTCCTTATTCCAACATTATCTCACGACAATATCCAATACATTGTTCTCCTTATATCAACATTATCTCACGACAATATCCAATACATTGTTCTCCTTATTCCAACATTATCTCACGACAATATCCAATACATTGTTCTCCTTATTCCAACATTTTAGGTCATTTTATCTTAATGTTTGTTATTAGATTAGGTTAGGTTTAATTAGTTTCCATTTGTGATTTGTTAGTGCATTATTTTATATATATATTTATGTACCGGTATGTACTGTATATATCTATGTGTTTATATATTTATTGTTGACAGTACATTATACCTCTCTGGAATTATAACTAAAAGCAGCAGACACTCCAGATAATGCTTTGTTATTGAAGTGCATTACGTGGATCAACTGTGTTGGAAAGTATCAACATAGTAATTGCATAAGCAATAGGATCCCCTTGATTTATAATTTTAATATATTTTTACTTTTTGTTCATTTTTAAGGGTGTCATAATTTCAAATAATGATTACTTACTTTTATATAGCAATGAATGCACGAGGATAGATATGCCTGATGGCATTAGATCCTCAATATACAGTATATATATACCGGTATATATATATATATATATATATATATATATATATATATATATATATATATATATATATATATATATATGTGTGTGTGAGAGTAAGGTATTCATCAAAACTAAGGTCATGGCAAAAGTGGGGGGGAGGGGTAAGGGGGGGGGGGGGGGAGAGGAGGGAGGAGGGGGGGGGGGAAAGGAAGAGATAATAGAGTAGGAGAGGAGCAGGAAGGGGAGGGGGGGGGGGGGGGGTAGATGAGATGAGAAGAAAAGGTGGAGGGGGGAGGGAGAGATAATAGAGTAGGGGAGGAGGAAGAACGGAAGAGAAAGCAAGGAAAGGGAAGGGAGAAGAAAGAGAGAATTAGATGGTGTGAAGAAAGAAGAAGGACAAAGAGAGAGATAATGGGGAAGGGAAGGAGAGAGAAGGTAGGGAAGGGGGAGCAAGGGGGGGGGGCGTAGATGAGAAGAGAAGTAAGATAGGAAAGGGAGAGATGGTAGGGAAGGGAGGGGGAAATAGAAGAGGAGAGACGAAAAACAGAAGAGGGAAAGGAGAGATAATATGGAAGGGAGGAGAGAAAGGGGAAATAA
>CM064528.1:647772-651919 GCA_032716605.1 Paralithodes platypus
TATATATATATATATATATACCCGACGGCGGCGGCGGCGGTGGTCCAAGAAGAGGGGGTAAAATTTCAAAGTGCACTGGTCCTTTCTCCACACCGCTGCTTTTTTTCGTGTTGCATTCCTCTCCTGGTGTGCAAAATTCCATCGCGATACAATGATATTTAGAAGTCGACCCATCATCTCGCTTTCTATCATAGGATTTAACCCGGAAAATACCACATACCCGAATTGGAGCACTTCCCGACATCACAGACCCAAATGGTGTTGATTTCTGAATTCTCCGGGGTTGATAACCCCATAGACCACATTTTATCAACTAAAAACTGATATACAGCTGTCTGAATGCTGAATTTCATTATTTGGTTTTCACAGTAAATTTTAGGGGTAGGCCATACCCTGGTTAGGGTACTTCTAGTAGAGATAAAGCAAAATGGTTCGCATTTTTGAACTCAGAAGGGTCGATTTACACATAGAAGTGGTTTCATCGACACTGATTTATTGACAATTCACAAAATATTGCCCAAAAAATAGTTTTTCTATAGGAAAATAGATAAATTGAAATTTTCTGTCATATTTTGCAGGTTTTAGTAAATAAATGAAATATGAAAGCATTTCTATGTGTAAATCGACCCTTCTGAGTTCAAAAATGCAAACCATTTTGTTCTATCTCTATTAGAAGTACGGTACCCTAACCAGGGTATGGCCTACCCCTAATTTACGGTATGAAAACCAAATAATGAAATTCAGCATTCAGACAGCTGTATATCAGTTATAGTTGCTAAAATGTGTCTATGGGGTTACCAACCCCGGAGAATTCAGAAATCAACACCATTTGGGTCTGTGATGTCGGGAAGTGCTCTAATTCGGGTATGTGATATTTTCCGGGTTAAATGCTATGATAGAAAGCGAGATGATGGGTCGACCTCTAAATTAAGTTTTATCCCCATGAAATTTCATAGGCTTGTAACCTATGGGTAATGGACACAAAATAACCTTGTGGAGGAATAAAAGTATAAAAATATTTTTGGTGGACCACCCTTATATAATTATAGTAAAATTCGCAGGAAAAATTAAACTTTGGAACAACGAGTATTCATTTATTCTCTCAATACATCTTCAGGGGTATATACAGTATGATTCACACATATACAGTACACGTGCGTACAATTAGCATTTGTTATATCCCAGCCAGTAATCAAACTTATGACATCAGAGTTACCCAGCCCTCTAACCACTGAGCCACCACTGGGGTAAACAAAATAAAAATAATAATATTAATGCATTTTATTTCCATCTCTAACTGGTTATATCCGGCGGGACAAAGATATATATACAGTACATTGGTTAGTTAGGTAAAATAGGACTTCAGAGGCTATTAACCCTATTGGATTTTTAAGCCAGCACCATGTAAGGCAAAATGAGTGTCAGGACTGGAGCCCCTTTTCGAGAACTCCAGTCCCTTGTGGTTGGGTAGGCCTATTTATCTCACTGCTCACCACAACAATACTTTACTCCCTATCCTCCCTGTAGTCGAAGGGTGCTTGTTGATTCAGTTCTTTGCAAGTGAAGCCCATGGGAGTTAAAGTAGATGGATGTTTTAAAAACCAACACACGTGTGGCTTGTATTTGGATGGATAAACCAACACACGTGTGGCTTGTATTTGGATGGATAAACAAACACACGTGTGGCTTGTGTTTGGATGGATAAACCAACACACGTGTGGCTTGTGTTTGGATGGATAAACCAACACACGTGTGGCTTGTATTTGGATGGATAAACCAACACACGTGTGGCTTGTATTTGGATGGATAAACCAACACACGTGTGGCTTGTATTTGGATGGATAAACCAACACACGTGTGGCTTGTGTTTGGATGGATAAACCAACACACGTGTGGCTTGTGTTTGGATGGATAAACCAACACACGTGTGGCTTGTGTTTGGATGGATAAACCAACACACGTGTGGCTTGTGTTTGGATGGATAAACCAACACACGTGTGGCTTGTGTTTGGATGGATAAACCAACACACGTGTGGCTTGTGTTTGGATGGATAAACCAACACACGTGTGGCTTGTATTTGGATGGATAAATCCCGCTGTATAGTGGGAAGCGCTTGCAGGCCCTAATCCATGAGAGAGGTCTTTTTTATATATATATATATATATATATATATATATATATATATATATATATATATATATATTGACCACCTTACATCCTACCATAACCTAGGCGACGCTCAATTGTGCTCAGTCAAATTCCAAATCACCAATCCTGCCCCCCCCCCACCCACCCACACACACACATAAACTCACACAAACACACACCCACACCTCCCCAAACCCAACCAGTGTTCAGTAATTGTGATATTTAATAACTGGTAGTTGGGAATGAGTGTTTATGAAGTGACGAGGGGGCGGCACATAAAATCAACGGGGTCGGTAATGTGCGGTAATTTGGGGTTATTGCCGGGGACGGGATATTACCAGGTGTTTGGGGGGGGGGCATTCTCTACGGCGGCTACAGTAGGTTTGGTTGTTCAGGCGGGTTCTACAGTTGGGTTCTAAAGCAATATTTATTCTCAGCTCTACTATAAACAAAATAAATAATACACTCGGTAGAGCGCTTACAAACGCCCATGCTGACTTTGTCACAAATATACTTAAATGCACAACAATGACACCAGTACGACATATGATTCGGATCGTCTCCTAAATTGAACCATGTCTTTCGTGGTGCATGTCCTATCTGCCCACCAAATTTCTTGAAAATCTCTACATAATCTTTGGATCGCCTCCAAAATGGAATAACATTTTCCTTGGCGCATATCCTATCTGCTAACCAAATTTAGTGAACATCTGTTCATAGCTTTGTGAGATATCTCAACGGCGACTATATTTGCCTGTACATTTGTTCAGTCGTGTTAAAAAATTGGATTCTATTTTCGCTACTCCAACCTGTTTTACCACAATTGATATGTAAAAACTGAACCAAATTTGAATATAATGGCTTTGTAAGTGAGTGTTTTATATTATTGTCCATTGTCAACAGCGAGTAGAGTTGCAGCTGCAGTATATGTTCTGCCGTGTTCAAACGCTGTGGTGTACCTTTACAATTTAAACTATATATTCATCTCTAAATATAATAAAAATACGCTTTACAAAACTGAACATACGATAAATATAATGATTTTGTTGTTTAGTCTCATACAAAACTCTTGCCATACCTTTGCAACTACAAATGATCCTCAACAATTCCATTGACCAGAGCAAAAATCGATACCACCTTAAGAAGATAATAATTAGATATATATATATATATATATATATATATATATATATATAATATTATCTACAAGCCATTATTACCTCCGTCAACGAAGTTGTAGGAGTACCGGTATATATTTTGCCATCGTTTTTTTTTTTTTTTCTATGTGATTGAGGGAGGCAAAAGGCAGAACTGCCTATAACGAGTGCCTCCCCCATAGTTGAAAGAGTGACGGCCAAAATCAAGGGACGTTCGAACCAAAATGCATGGACACACTGACTTTGAAGCAATTTAAGTCATAGGAAGAGGGAAAGACTGATTCTGGGAGAGAGTTCCAGAGCTCAGCTGTTGAGTAGAAGAAAGTTTGAGAGTAACGTTTCACTCTTGGGTTGGAGAGTTGCACAGAGTAGGGGTGGGATTGAGTTGCAAGACGGGTACCACGTGCCCTACGTAAAGGAGGTGGTATACACTGGGAAAGCTCTGAGGAACACTGATTATTATAGTAGCGATAGAATAGCGAGAGAGATGCAACATTGCGGTGGAGAGAGAGAGATTGCAGAGAGTTGGTGAGTGGACGGGAGTTAATGATACGAAAGGCCTTCCTTTCAACTTTGTCTAGGAGAGCGGTGTGAGAGGAACCTCCCCACACATGTGAACAATACTCAATACAAGGACGCACTATGCCCCTGTATAGAGCAAGAAGCTGTGCAGGGGAAAAGAACCCCCTAAGGCGGTTCAGGCACCCAGCTTCTGGGAGGCTGCCTTAGCAAGACTGGTAATATGGTCCTTCCAACTGAGAGCAGAAGAAAAGGAGACACCAAGAATATTGAGAGAAGATGAAGGACTGATTTTTGTATTGTTGAAGAATAAGGGATAGTC
>CM064528.1:652019-812019 GCA_032716605.1 Paralithodes platypus
CCTCGCTTGGATCCTAAGGTCTGTGTGGTCAGTGAATCTATGTACACATTCTAACTTCCCTACATTTATCAAATTTATCTCTTCACTACTGTTTTTCTTATCCCAGTACTTATATATATATTTGTTTTAGGGTATAACGTTGACGATAGTAGAGAGTAATTTGTACAGAACGAGAAGCACACTAAAATAATAATGTTCCCCTTTCCCTGCTGTCAGGCCATAATTGCTACAACAAAAATACGGTTAATTGTTCTGCCTTGATCTTCTAATTGTTAACAAAAAATAAATAAAATCAAATAAATACAAATGATTAGGCCTATTGTGGGACATCTTGGGATAGTCTACGATGATACTGGATAGTACTGATTATTCTGGGAAATTTTGGGATAGTCCACGATAGTATAGGATAGTCCTGGTTATTCTGGGACATTCTTGGGATAGTCTAGAATAAATTGAGACGTTGTGGGATAGTCTAGGATTAACTGAGATGCTGTGAGATAGTTTCGAGATAGGTTTGGACATTTTAGGATATTCCGGGATAGTCTAGGAAAACAAAGAAGAGTGCTGGTATTTCTGGGACAATTTGGGATAGTCTAGAATACATTGAGGTGCTGTAGGATAGTCTAGGATAAATTGAGATGCTGTAGGATAGTCTCGAGGTAGGGTTGGGCATTTTAGAATATTCTGGGATAGTCTAGGATAAATTGATATATTGTGGAATAGGGTGGGGATAGGTTTGGAAAATTTTGGATATTCTGGGATAGTCTAGGATAAATTGAGATATTGTGGAATAGTCTCAAGATAGGGTTGGACATTTTAGGATATTCTGGGATAGTCTAGGATAAATTGATATGTTGTGGGGATAGGGGTGAAGGTGGGGACATTTTAGGATAGTCTAGGATAAATGTATATGGTGTGGGATAGTTTCGGGATAGGGTTGGCCATTTCAGGATATTGTGGGATAGTCTAGGATAAATTGAGATGTTGTGGGGATAGGGTGAAGGTGGGAATTGGTGGGTGAGTCATTAGGGGGTTGGGATGAGGTAGTTTTCAATTTGGGCCGGGTGATGGATCGTGGCGGCAATTACTGTGTTTACCTCCTTCACACACACACACACACACACACACACACACACACACACACACACACACACACACACACACACACACACACACACCCACACACACACACCTCACCCACACACACACACACACACACAACCACACACTACACAACACACACACACACACACACACACACACACACACACGGACATGGTAAAACGCGTAGAGACATGTCAGACACATACTTACACACCCCCATTTATTATAGCTATATAAAAATTGAACACCACTATATATATATATATATATATATATATACAGTATATATCGAAACTCACAAGCTGTGTGGACTCAAATCATAGAACCCCCTCATTCACATAGACAAACTCAAATACACACACACACACACACACACACACACACACACACACACACACACACACACACACACACACACACACACACACACCCACACACACACACATATACAAGTGAAAGCACACAACGCATGATTAAGTGCACAAACATACATTAATAAGCGTAGCACACACATCTACATCTATCCTGGTCCCATGAAATAGATACAAAAATGTGGGTTATCAATTATTTGTTCTGTCATACTATCAATTAGTTGTTTCTGATGATATTTATTGTTATTATTATTATTATTATTATTATTATTATTATTTGTAGTAGTAGTAGTAGTAGTAGTAGTAGTAGTAGTAGTAGTAGAACATTCAGATACAGAAGCATAAAATAATACGATATAAAATTGAAAATAATATGTTTTAAAATGCATATATAATTATATTTCCTTAAACCAGGCTTCAACAGAAAATCAACAAAGTATACAATAACTTCAAATGACGAGTGCTGTATTTAACCATTTCAGAATACGAGGACACGGGAGTAGCTCAATGGTAGCCTTCCCGCTTGCTACCCTGCAGACCTGGGTGGGATCGCCTCTAGCTCAGGTTGGTGAATGTTTTTGTATTTACGAGATTATAGCTTGTAATTACCATCTCCCTTGAGCAAGAAGATGGGAAATAGTCTCTGGTGGTCCATATATATGTCAATATGATCTATATGTATGTCAAGTGCTTGTGAATCCTCAATGAGAACAGGCGCTGTAAAAGAAACCAAACTATTATTATTAAGCTTGCCATTGTTATTATTATTATTGTTAATAATAAAATTATTATTATGAAGAAAACACACACACACACACACACACACACACACACACACACACACACACACACACACACACACACACACACACACACACACACACACGCCTGTACGCAAACACGCACACACCAAAACGTTCACGTACCGACACAACAAAAACACACACGAGCGTATGCACACAAAACGGATGATTAAGTGCACAAACATGCATTAATAACCGTAAGCGCACACACAGGCGGGATACGCACATACGTACAAACAAATCCATGTACACATTATTCACATTCACATAAGCCCACACGTCCATGTAAACATATCCACACACACGCCCTAATCCAACCAAAATCAAATCCATTATATCATCAATATAGCTAAGCGAATACACAAGCAAATATTAGCATGCGTAATTTGTTTGGCAATCTATTGTTTATTGCCAGACGTCTTGATCCTTAGGGGATGGACACGCATGAATCGCCTCCCTAGTCAAGTATACACATAAACCCATATACTGTTCACCCATTACCATATTGCTCGCACATAATTATGAAATAACATCAATCCATTTGCCTTGTTCACAAATATCCAATTACTGACCAAGTGTAAATTTAGTATTTCATTCACAGTTCACATGATTCTGTAAAACCAAACACACAGCTTATCCCGTATTAGCACCTGCAAATACTATAATTCCCTAAAGAGGATACATTATCATAGAACAGTTATGTAAATCCGAACACATTGATCCGCTATAATGTGTCACTCATCATTTGTATATTCATAATCGACTAAATCTGTTACTCACCCTATGTATACTCATAATCGACTATAATCCTCTATAATCATAATTTGTATAGTTATAACCTTCTATACTCATCATGTGTATACTCATAAGCCTCAATAATCCATTACTGATCATATTTATGTTAATAATCGACTATAATCCGTTACTCACCATTTGTATACTCATAACCATCAATAATCGACTATAATCCGTTACTCATCATTTGTATACTCATAACCATCAATACTCATTATTTACATCCACATAATCCTCTTTAATATGTCACTCATCATTTGTATACCCATAAGCCAAACTCATAAGCCTTCAATCGCCTGCAGGGATGATATAAAGAGTATTAACCCTTTCAAGATATAATTACGCATTTTCTTGTTTCCTGGCTCTCATTAGACGATTATATTCAGATTAGGAAGAGTATATGGAAGTCAGAGGGTCAAATGAGATAGGCCTTACCCTGTTAACTCCCACACATCCTTCCTAAGCTGTATAAAAGTGTCTAATGATAGCCAGAATAAGCTGCTAAAATGCGTCATAATCCTGAAAGAGTCAATAAGTACTAAGCGGTGATATAGTATTTATATATATATGCCATTCACCCACATACAAGGTTTTCTAACAATACATTTGCACTCTATTGTTTATTTCATTGTATTTATACTATTATAGAGTTATAAAGTAGAATAGTGGCACACAAAATATACAGACTTAACCTACCTACTAGGAACCCACACACACACACACTCTCTCTATCTCTCTCTCTCTCTCTCTCTCTCTCTCTCTCTCTCTCTCTCTCTCTCCGCTCTCTCTCTCTCTCCTCTCTCTCTCTCTCTCTCTCTCTCTCTCTCTCTCTCTCTCTCTCTCTCTCTCTCTCTCTCTCTCTCTCTCTCTCTCTCTCTCTCTCTCTCACTTACACTCACCCACTAAGGCCAGCCCTCCACTACAGGGACCCACAGGCACATGTAATTATATTTCTCAGATAGAAACTTTCTCTGGTCGGGCCTGTCCATTCAGCCGGGCTTATTGAGTTAGCCTAGGAGAGAGGGAGAGAGAGAGAGAGAGAGGGAGAGAGAAGGAGAGAGAGAGAGAGAGAGAGAGAGAGAGAGAGAGAGGGGAGAGAGGAGAGAGGGCGGGGGGGAGTGGAGAGAAGGCAGAGGGGGAGGGGGGGGAGGGAGAGAGAAGGAGAGGGAGAGGGGGGAAGAGCTTATAGGAAGACAATCGTAGATAGGAAAGAAAGTGGAGGAGAATAATTGAAGGAAGGAACTAAGAGAGAGAGAGAGAGAGAGCGAGCGAGAGCGAGCGAGCGAGAGAGAGAGAGAGAGAGAGAGAGAGAGAGAGAGAGAGAGAGAGAGAGAGAGAGAGAAGCACGACAACTATGAAACTACAACGGACATGATAAATTGTAAGCATAAATTTTGTTAACGCTATATAGAAAAAAAGCACCGACAACCAATTAAATAGAAACATAAACATTGCATTAATTATAGTAAAGGGATAACTAATGAAACTGATGATCAAATAAATAAAAAAACAAATCAGAAAATTAAATATAATTACATAAATAGATAGATAGATAGATAGATAGATAGATAGATAGATAGATAGATAGATAGATAGATAGATAGATACCCGGTAGATTTAACAAGAGCATAGATCTGATTCATACCCTGGACTGTATTTTGGGATTTTATTGTGCCGTTGGAAATATGTTTACAATGTTTATGCGTATGTTTGTTTTTGTGTGTGTGTTTTTCATTTATGGATGTGCTCTAATGGGATGATGTGGGTGTTGTGCTGTGAGTGTGTGTGTGTGTGTGTGTGTGTGTGTTAATAACAATTATATTAATTGTCGGTTTATTGTTCACTTGCAGCCGTGAGGCTGAAAATCTAGAGGTTTTTCTTAACCTGTGTGTGTGTATGCTTGTGTATGTGTGTGTTTATGTATATGTACGTGTCTGTGTGTATATCGGTGTATCTGTGTATGTAATCCTGAATTCTCATTTTTATGAACATTGAAAAAAAAATTACATTTGCCAATGCAAAAATATTTCATAAATCACCCACATTTTGATATCATTCAATCTACATACGTTTGTAAATACTATAACCTCGAATACTGGGAAGTTTATGAAAATGCATAAACGTGGAAAAAACATCATAGCTCGTGTAGGAATGAATGAAGGTGTTAGAGTGTATAATAGATTTAAGTCGGTTTTACACGAGTTATTTTTCCATAAATTCTTCTACGGGCAATTGTAGTCTGGCATCTTCAGAATTTAAGTGTTATCAGAAGTCAACCACCTAGCATAATCTACCTTCAGTCTAGTTTCCGATTCCAATGGGAAAGAGCCTCCTAATATTACGAGAAATAACTTGCTCTTAAATAATTGACGGAAAACAAGCTCGTGTGAAACTGGCTTGAAGTCGGTATCACACGAGCGCCTTTTCCTTTAACTTGTATCTTCAAAAGGGATCTGTCAAATTTTAAAATAAGGCTGTCGCCAAAATTAATCTACCCTTATTTAATCTACCCTAAATTAATACTCTAAATTAATCTACTCTCAAGTAATGTACCCTAAATTAATATACTATCAATTAATCTGCCATCAATTAATCTACCCTCAATTAATCAACTCTCAATTAATCCACCTTCAATTAATTTCTCCTCAATAATTAATCTCTCCTCAATTAATCTACCCTCAATTAATCTGCCCTAAATTTATCTACCCACAATCCAGTTACCGATACTAGTGCAAATGATCCCAGGAATAATGCTGGCAAAAGGCTGACTGTCAAAAAATGGATGATAAAAGCCACTCGTGTGTTGCATTTTCGGGACCCCCTTCTCCCTTCGCCAAACTAATGGAAGGAACGTCTTAAAATCTCAAAACTAATATGCTAAACACGAGGGAGAAGGCGGTCCATGTAAAGCGAGTAGTACCCCCTTAAGCACCAATAGATGAATAGAACTGGGCTATGGATTTTGTGTTATGCATTGTTCATTCGTGTTCAGTGGTTGCGTATCCGATTTCATTCGTATCCGATTTTCATTTTAGTATTATCTTTGTGACGAACCATTCTAGTTAACACTCTTTGCAAATGGGTGATAGAAAACGGTTTATGGCCGAGAGAGAGAGAGAGATAGAGAGTTACATAGATTTACATAGATACACTGACCACACAGACCTTACGATCCCAGCGAGGTAGTGACTCAGGACTTAATTCTAGATGAGCAAGAGAGAGAGAGTATGAAGGAGGGAGGTAGGGAGGAGATGGTAGCTACATGGAATATAAGGTTATTGGGTATCTGAGAGAGAGAGAGAGAGAGTGTGTGTGTGTGTGTGTGTGTGTGTGTGTGTGTGTGTAATTCACTTTTCACTTGCTTGTTCGTCAAGGGGAATCCACGCAATGCGAGCTAAGCTCATTATTATCGCGCCTCCTTATCTGGGAATGTATTGCGTGAAATGCATGTTAAGTGTTTATGTATCGTTGGAATGGCTGTGGATGAGTGTGTAGTCTGTATTTTAGCCAATTGGCGACATCTGGAAACGAAGGCTTAGGGTTAATCTGTACGGTACCATTCTCACTACGGTACCAGTCTCACCCGAAGGCTTAGGTTGACCAGTAGCTTAGGTTGACCAGTACGATACCCATCTCACCTTGTAACCGATCACCAACCCCAGATGGGACGTCACAACTTCGTCCACTTATTCCAGGTTCCTATTTATACTGCTAGGTGAACAGAAGCTACACCGTTAGGAGACTTGCCCAAATGTGTGTGTGTGTGTGTGTGTGTGTGTGTGTGTGTGTGTGTGTGTGTGTGTGTGTGTGTGTGTGTGGGTGGGTGTGTCCCCCCCCCTTGAGTAATATGCCACGCATTAAAAGTTTATTCTAGTTATCATTAAACGATTATATACTAGCTTAGGAAGGATCTGTGGGAATTATAATAGTAAAGAATATTTAGAGCAACCCTCTGATTTCCATGTACCCTTCCTCACATGAATACAATCGTCTAATAATAGCCAGAACACAGAAAAGAAATGCGTCATCGCATCTTGAAAGGGTAAACTGGATAATATTCTGAGATGGGGAAACTTTATTAATAAGGATATTTTATTTTAACTTGCAATACGAATAATAGGCATATCATAAAGAAATACTAGACCAATATTGAAGCAACAGCAATCAACGTTTACGATGAGAGCACATGCAATCAAACAAATAGACGAATTTTAAAGAAAGGCAATGGGTGGATGGGACTCGTTAGCCTTGGTCGGCAACTCATCTAGGGGAGACAACCTTATACAAATTCGGGTGGATGGGACTCGTCAGCCTTGGTTGGCAACCTGTCTAGGGGAGTAAACCTGATACAAATCCGTACTGCTTACCTAAGGGTAAGGCAGGTTAGTTGATGGATTAGCCGAACACCACTGTGGAAAAATAGTGCTAACAAGATACACAGAGGGCCTCGGAGTCGGACGGATCCTAAATTGAGTGGTCAATCCTGTAAGACCTTCACTAAACTGGTTCGGGTTGTCCCTCTCACAGAGAATAGGTCCGCGTGGGGGCATTCTATGTATGGCCACCCTCGTAAGGGGAGTAAGGCGTCCGGCAATAGATAGATAGATAGAATGTAGACATAAAAAAAAAAAAATATATATATATATATATACCGGTATATATATATATACACATACAGGTATATACCGGTATATACAGGTATATATATATATATATATCAAAGTGAAGACACATTAAATGCAAATACTAAATGTGATAACCATTAACAAAGTAAAAGTACAAAAACGTCAACAAAACAAAGCTCCGGATAAAGTGCCGGCGCGTCTATTTACGTTAGCGACAGTAAAAGACAGACAGGCTAACAGCCAACACACACACACAGAGTGACAGACTGACGGACAGAATAATTGAGAGACAGGACTGTGGGTTTGACAGCCTCACGTGTGGTGGTGGTGGTGGTGAGAGAGAGAGAGAGAGAGAGAGAGAGAGAGAGAGAGAGAGAGAGAGAGAGAGAGAGAGAGAGAGAGAGTAACACTAATAATACAATATATTTTCACCACCAGTGGTTATTCTTATTATCTATCTATCTATCTATTGCCTGACGCCGTGATCCCCGAAGGGGTGGCCACGAACGAACCGCCCCCATGCACCTCTGTCCCCAGTCAGTCGACGCCCCTCCCCCCAACCAGCACCACCTTCGTTCATGTACTTCCTCACTCCATCCTTCCACCTCATATTCGGTCTACCTCTCCCCCTCTGTCCCTCCACCTCGCTCTCATACACCCTCTTAGTCATTCTCTCGCTTTCCATACGTTCCATATGGCCGAACCATCTCAAGTTGTTCCTTTTCACACTTTCCAGCACATCTACCTCCACACCACACCTCCTTCTTACTTCCTCATTAGTCTGTCTATCCCTCCATGTAACTCCGCACGCACTCCTTAAGTAATTCATTTCCACTGCTCTCACTCTTGGTCTGAGTCTCTCAACCAACGTCCATGCTTCGCTTCCGTAAGTCAGTTCTTATTATATGCTTTGCAAAAGATATGCACAATATTTAATGGAGAGTGTTAGCCTAAATATACAAATATTGGACTGTCAGAGGGAGAGAGAGAATATGACAGATGGCATACAACAATAAATCAATACGGACCTTATGGAAACAATTTTATCTTCAAAATGTGTGTGTTATTGTTTGAGAGAAAGAGAGAGAACGACAACGCTATCGAACAAAGTATGTATGTATGTATGTGTGTGTGTGACGGTGTTTGTGTGGATCAGTATATATTTGTAATTGTGTGTGTGTGTGGGGGGGGGGGGGGGGGGAATGGAGCAAGAGTGGAAAATAAAAATAAAAATAGTGGAGAGTGTACAACATACAATTAAGAAAGTGTTGAAGCAAGAAATGAAGACCCACAAGAGTTTAGAACACAGGAGAAAATATATACTAAAAGATTAAATAAATGAATTAAGATATAACACACACACACACACACACACACACACACACACACACACACACACACACACACACACACACACATTAAATAGTAAACAAAGAATGCCTATTTGTCTTTCAGTATATAAATAATGTCAAACATTTATCGATAAAAAAGCCCTTTCCATTTACTTACTTGCCTACCTAACAATCAGTAAATTAATAATCTCAAATACTTATCGATAAAACAAACCCTGTCCATTTACCTATCGATAAAACAAACCCTGTCCATTTACCTACCTGCCTATCTGTCTGTCAGTCAATCAAGAATCTCCAACACTTATCAATAAAACAAACCGTGTCCACATACTTACTTACCTGTTTGTACTCCTTTGTACCTGCCTATTTGTCTGTCAGTAAATACATAATCTCAATCACCTATCCATATAAAACCCTGTCCACATATTTACCTTCCTACCTACCAATCAGTCAATTAATCACTTACTTACCTGCCTATCTGCCAATCAGTAAACTAATCACTTATTTACCGGTCTATCTGCCAATCTGCCAATCAGTAATCTAATCACTTATTTACCTGCCTATTTGCCAATCAGTCAATTAATCTCTTATATACTACCTTGGTGCTCCTACTGTAAACATTGATCCTTCCACCAAGAACTATATAGTGTCATTTTGGGATATAAGCTTTGTTGGCTTGTTAAGGTAGATGGGTAGTTTTTCTAGACCCCCTTCTCCTTTATGTTTAAGCCCCATTAATTTTCAGATTTTATGACGCTCGGCCCATTAATTTCGCGATTTTAAGACTTTTCGCCCCATTTTGTTGTCAATATTAAGACTTTTCGTGTCATTTAGGTGTCGATTTTTTTCCTGGCGAGCGATAGCCAGCCTGTAGTGTAAGAAAACCAGCCGAATCGAAAAATTTACAAATTTAACTTGAAGGAGCGTCTTGGAGGGTGATTTTTTTAAAGCTTGATGGAGGCTTAGGGAGGCAACTTTAAATTTATAAAAATATATATAAATGAGGAAATATATCCGGCCATCCCCCTTAATACACGACCCAGGCCTTGTCATCGGCTGTGAACATAGTCAGTTGTGAGCCTCAGTAAATAACACAACCAGAGCGAGGTTGTTTGAGTGGAAGCCGGTTTATATCATAAGATCTTATTAAGGAGAGGTTTGTTATTTATGAACCCCCTTCTCCCTTATGTTTAGCCCCATTAGTTCGGCGTTTGAAGACCGTTCGTGCCATTTAGGTGTCGATTTTTGTATCCCGACGAGCGATAGTAGCGAGCCTGTAATTTAGGAGGAATCGGCTGTCGGCCAGGATACATTTCTACCGAATAATGTACATATTTTTCTCGAAGGAGGGGAGGGGGGCCTTTGGGGTATTTATACAAGTTTGATAGAGGCCCAGGGAGTAAACTAAAATATAATATATATAAATATAACAAATGATTAATAAATTAAATAAATAACTAAAAGTCAGCACATCATGGACACGTCAAATATTGTAACATGCATTAATTACTTAGTGAAGCTATTTTATCCTGTTTTAATATCTGAAAATGTTGGTGGCAAACGAGGGATGAAGAGAGAGAGAGAGAGAGAGAGAGAGAGAGAGAGAGAGAGAGAGAGAGAGAGAGAGAGAGAGAGAGAGAGAGGGAGAGAGAGAGATAGAGGTGTTCTTCTAATTAATATACACATCATATATTATTAATTACCAACGTTCCGTTAACTTTTCTCTGTGAAGACTAAATGTTAAAAATGTGATCATGATCCCGACTTTTCAAGGGCAAAAAGCGATATCCTAAAAATACAATAAATATTACAAAAATATCGTGTATCGTATAGTATTGAAGGCCTCGATGACACGTACAATTGACAAATATGTAATTACTTGGGAACTACTGTGACATTTCAGGGGGGGTGGGGGTAGAATACAAGAACGCGTCGGATCATCATGAATTTTGCTCACCTTTTGCACAATCTCCCAGAACACCTGAGAATTGCTGTTCGTTCTATTGAAAGCCTTAATAATAAAATAATTAATGCTGATACATGTATTTCCTTCAACCTCGCCTGCCTTAAAGAAAAAAAAAGAAAAAAAAAAAAAAGAAAAAAAAAATATATATCTAAATATATATATATATAGATATATATATAGATATATATATAATATATATATATATATATATATATATATATATATATATATATATATATATATATATATATATATATATATATATATATATATATATATATATAATTAATGAAATAGTAGATATTAATTAAATAGGACAATATTTTAGCTATCCCAAGCTGATGATGGTGGTGTGGGTTCTTTGCGTCTCTCAGGAGGGAAGAGGTGAATAATGTAAACAAGAGAAGGGTGAAATAAACAATAAATAAAGAAGTACAGGAGGGAGTGAAGGAAGGAAGAGGTAAATAAATTAAACAATGAATAAAGGACTAACAATGAATAATGCAGTACAGGAGGGAGAGTGAGGGAGGGAAGAGGGTAATAATGTAAGCAATGTAGTAGTGCAGTAAACAATGGAAGAGTGAATGGATGAGGAAAGCATGTGAATGAATGCACAAAGAAATTAGTAAACGAGTATATAAAACAAAATTAGATTAAATTACTATGACAACGAATACATTTGGATACAGATTAAACAGTGAAAACATTAAAGTAAGGGAAACAAATGTATCAAGGGAAATCAAATAAGCAGTAGGGGGCCAAGAAAGAAACAGTAGGTGAAAAGTGGAGTAGTATAAGCAATAGAAAACTGCAAAATATAATAACAAAATATAAGAACAAAATATAAGAACAAAAGTAAGCAAGTAAGAAATAACAAAGAGAGTAGTAAACATGATTATCTCACGATGCAAAGTAAGCAATACAAACAGAATGTATGCTTGAAAGGTGTTAGGAAATGGTATCAAGGGGTAACTTAGCTAATAAAGAAGCAAAAGTAAGCAAATAAGGAAGGGATTGACTGAAGGAGTAGTACTAGCAGCAGGTCCAGGATAAGCCCACGTCAAGCTAAGCCCCCTCCTAGCCCAACTAAAAGCCCTGCACCCCCCTCCTGGACCCCTAAAAGCCCCCTCCAAGCCCCCCTAAAGCTAGCCCGTCTTACCATTGGCCGCCAGGTAATTCACTTAATTCCTGACACTGTTGCCAGACCCCCGTGTCCCCGCGACCCCTTTGGTGGAGGCTCTCTCTCTCTCTCATTCACTCCTGCTCTCAATACCTCGCATATCTGGCTACACTGCGGTCACTATCATCCCTCTGCCCCTCCATTTCTCAAGTTCTGGTGGCTACTGTCAACATAGAAGGCTGGCCATTGTAGGGTATTTATTTTAGGAATGTCTGGTTTTATTACTTATATTGCTTCTGGAATTTGTGAACAGTGTTATTATTAGTTAGTTAAAATAGGTCTTCGAGGCTATCTACCCTTGTGGATTAGTAAGCCTGCACACTGCAAATCAAGTACAATTTCAGAACTGGAGCCCCTTTCCAAGAACCCCAGTCCCTCGTGAGTTATTATCTCATCCTAGAAGCTTTTACTTATGTCTGCGTTACCATTACTGAAAGGGTTAACAGTTTAATTTATGTGAGCTCATTATTGTACATCTTATAATTTCTCTGACAATAATGTTTAAAGACGTCACCGGTACTGAGAGGGTTAATAATTGTATTGATCTCGCTATTGTACAGTAGCGCTAATAAGTCATGTCTCAGCTATCATTACGTTTGGCTCGCTCTGTGCTGTATTAATGTCTGTCAGATGGTGAATAGGGTGGGTAAGGGTAGGCACATGTTGGTTTATCTCACTCAAAGAGAATAAACCATGTGTAAATATTGCTGATACCAATTACTGTTCAAAACATAATTGGTGCCGAGACATCACATATTAGACCGATTGTAGATTCTATAATATCTGTGACAATAAGGCTAGGGCTGTATATTGTGCTTGTTCAGACTATATTACGGTAACAGTTTGTATTGAATATGGATGATGCGCAAGGTGGGTACTAGGGGGGAGATATGAGAGAGAGAGAGAGAGAGAGAGAGTGTGTGTGTGAGTGAGAATGAGAGTGAGTGAGAATGAAAGTGAGTGAGTGAGAGAGAGAGAGAGAGAGAGAGAAGAAGAAGAAGAAGAAAAAGAAATTAGAATCGATAAATTAACGAGAAGACGAAAACCCGTCAATCGAAGTGGGGATGATAAAGAGAAAATCGTATAAATAGCAACAAAACAAAGGCAAAGGGAAAAATGAAGATAAATAGAACATGAACGAGGAGCGTGTATAAGGCCTAGGAAGAGCTGAATGTAAAGGAAGATGCAGAGATATAATAGACCAAGGTAAAGGCTGGGTCGTGGTTCATGGAAAGGGGTGATTAAGGGGGGATGGGCGTATTTCTTTGCTCATGTGTGGATCTTTTAATTATTCTTTTTAGTTTCCTCCCATGACCTCAATCAAACTTTTAAAATATACCAGCCCAAGACCCTCCTTCAAGATACATTTGTACATATATCGATAGAAAAATGTACCGCCCGAAAGCCGGTTCCTCTTATATTACAGGCTCGCTTTCGCTCGCCAGGAAAAAATCGACACCTAAGTAACACGAAAACTCTTAATACTGACAAAGAAATGTGGCGAAAGGTTTAAAAAAACGCCAAACTAATGGGCTGACCGTCTATTAATCAGAAAACTAATGGGGCTAAACATGAGGAAGAAGGGGTACCAGAAACACGACCCAGCTCCCCTTAAATGAAGATAATGCAGAACAGGAATGAGAAAGAGAATGTTGGAGGAATGTGTGTGACCCTTATCATGGAGAGAAGGAAGGAAGGAAGGAAGGAAAGAAAGAAGGAAAGAAGGAAGGAAGGAAGGAAGGAAGGAAGGAAGGAAGGAAGGAAGGAAGGAAGGAAGGAAGGAAGGAAGGAATAGGGAGAGAAAGAAAGATAAAAGATAAATTAGAAGGAGGAAGGAAGGAAGGAAGGAAGACAGGCAGATAGGACAGAGGAAATAAATAAATGGAAATAAATAGGTAGACAGGGAAGGAAGGAAGGAAGGAATAACAAGGGAAGGAAGGAGGAAAAGGAAATAACAGACTAAATAATGTACAAAGAAGGAGAAAGGAAGGAAGAGGAAGAAGAAGAAAATTTAGGAGGAATGGGGCGAGAGGAGGAGGAGGAGAGTATGTTGCTGCTCAATGTGTGGCCCTTATAATGGAGAGGAGGAAGGAAGGAAGGAAGGAGGAAGGGTGAGAAGGAAGGAAGGGTGAGAAGGAAGGAAGGAAGGAAGGAAACAAAATATGTGAACAGAGAAGGAGAAAGAACATATAGTAAGAGAGAGAGAGAGAGAGAGAGAAAGAAGGGAAAAGAGGGAAGGAAAGAGGAAGGAAAGAGGAAGGAAGATGAAATGAAAGAAGGATGGAAGGAATAGGGAGGGAAGGAAGGAAGGAAAGACAATAAGTGATCATAGAAGGAAAAAGAACAGTTAGGAAGAGAGAGAGAGAGAGGAATGTGTGAGACATGGGAGGCAGGCATAGAAACAAATAAAACAGTAGTACATGTGAACGAAAAATCTGAACAAAAACAATGCAAAGAAAGAAACAAGGAAAGAGTATTGGAAGCTAAAAAAAACTATAAGGCAAGATAACATATTTGATAGGATAGTGGAGTGAAAAGGATAGAGGATTTTTATTGGATTTTGGCTACACTTCGACGATTTTATGAAGCTTAGGTAGGATATATGGTATTTAAAGGATTAATTGAGATAGTCTGTAGGCTTTTAATGGGTAGACGTCGTTCCTAGGCTAAATAAAGTCGCCTTATCATTGCCACAATATTTAAAGGATGTCACCGGTACTGAATGGGTCAAGGAGATGTATTTAGTTTGTTCCCTAGATATTCATCAAGCTTTAAAAATACCCCCAGGAGCCCCCTTCGAGATACATTTGTACATTTTTTCGGTAGAAAAAAAGGCCCAGCGCTCCTCCTATATTGCAGCCTTGCTATCGCTCGCCAGGAAAATATCGACACCTAAGCGGCACGAAAGGTTTTTAAATTGACAAAGAAATGGGGTGATAGGTCTTAAACCGTCAAACTAATGGGGCGAACTTCTTAACATCAAAACTAATAAAGGAGAAGGAGGTCCAGGAGAAAAACACTCCCTTTCGTGAAAATATACACTGAAGATATTGTGTGTTGGTGACTTGAGGAAGCTATATTATATTGTGTGTTGGTGACTTGAGGATGACTTGAGGAAGCTATATTATATTGTGTGTTGGTGACTTGAGGAAGCTATATTATATTGTGTGTTGGTGACTTGAGGAAGCTATATTATATTGTGTGTTGGTGACTTGAGGAAGCTATATTATATTGTGTGTTGGTGACTTGAGGAAGCTATATTATATTGTGTGTTGGTGACTTGAGGAAGCTATATTATATTGTGTGTTGGTGACTTGAGGAAGCTATATTATATTGTGTGTTGGTGACTTGAGGAAGCTATATTATATTGTGTGTTGGTGACTTGAGGAAGCTATATTATATTGTGTGTTGGTGACTTGAGGAAGCTATTATATTGTGTGTTGGTGACTTGAGGAAGCTATATAATTGTGTGTTGGTGACTTGAGGAAGCTATATTATATTGTGTGTTGGTGACTTGAGGAAGCTATATTATATTGTGTGTTGGTGACTTGAGGAAGCTATATTATATTGTGTGTTGGTGACTTGAGGAAGCTATATTATATTGTGTGTTGGTGACTTGAGGAAGCTATATTATACGAAACGTTGACAATAAAGTGCTCCTCCTCATATGGTGTTTTTTATTAAAGATACGTGCATACAGGAAGGAAGGAGGGAGAGAGAGAAGGAAATGGGAAGGAAGGAACAGAGGAAGGAAGGAAGGACAAAATATAGAAATTAAAGCAACACGAAAGAATGTCAGGATATAGGAAAATGGGAATAAAGTAAGGAAGGGGAATAAAGTAAGGAAGGAATGAAGTAAGGAAGGATGAAGAAAATGAAGGAAAATCGGAGCAAAGAAAGGGAGAAGATATGGAAGGAAGGGAGGATTAAAGAAAGAAAAGGACGGTAGAAAGATAATATTCAAAGAAGAAAGAGCGATAGGTGGTGCAGGAGGGAGGAAGGGGTGAGAGAAGGAACTAACGATGATAGGAAGGAAGAAAACAGGAATAAAGGACGGAAGGAAGGAAGGATAGGAGGAGGCAACACTAGCCACGAGCTGTTATGGTAGGTTTACCAACTACTCCTTGGTAACCCAAGGATGGAGAGAGAGAGAGAGAGAGAGAGAGAGAGAGAGAGAGAGAGAGAGAGAGAGAGAGAGTGTGTGTGAGTGAGAGTGAGACGAAGAAAATATGTTATAGTTAACTCTACTTATTGCTATTCACATGTTAGTTATAAGAGATACCTTCTTTCCAAGACTCAAAATTGAGATTCCGCTTTAAGTTTCATTAACATAAATAGAATGCGAGTAAAGCGCTAAAGGGTAGAGAGTGGAGGTAGAAGTAAAGGGTAGAGAGTGGAGGTAGAAGTAAAGGGTAGAGAGTGGAGGTAGAAGTAAAGGGTAGAGAGTGGAGGTAGAAGTAAAGGGTAGAGAGTGGAGGTAGAAGTAAAGGGTAGAGAGTGGAGGTAGAAGTAAAGGGTAGAGAGTGGAGGTAGAAGTAAAGGGTAGAGAGTGGAGGTAGAGAGTGGAGGTAGAGAGTGGAGGTAGAGAGTGGAGGTAGAAGTAAAGGATAGAGAGTGGAGGTAGAGAGTGGAGGTAGAAGTAAAGGGTAGAGAGTGGAGGTAGAGAGTGGAGGTAGAAGTAAAGGGTAGAGAGTGGAGGTAGAGAGTGGAGGTAGAAGTAAAAGCAAATGTATAGCTAACTATAAAATGTCTCTCTCGTAATTTAGCTATAATAAAATAACCGCCTAAGCTTTATACAATTGAACTTACGTATTTCAGTATTTGAGGACGGGTTCTACGCTATATTTTGGTTATCATTAGACGATTTTATGCAATTTAGGAAGGGTCTCTATGAATCAAAGGGGTAAATACTATGTCGATTAACTCTCTAGCCCCCGCAAGTTCTTCCTAAACTGAATACAATCGTCTCCAAATAGCCAGAATAAACTGTCAAAGTGTGTCATAATCCTCAGGGGATTATTTCCACTAAAGACGGTATCACACGAGCGCTTTTTCACTAAACATTTATCCTCAACACCTGTCTGGCAACTTATGTGGTCAACATATTAAATATTTCGGTTACCTAAATTCATCTATCATCAGTAGTTTCCGATACCGTTGCAAAATATTCCAGAAATGTTGCCAGAAAAATGTTGATCATCGAATGTTGACTATAAAAGCTCTCGTGTGATACCGGCTTAATAAACAAAGGAGCGACGGTATTATTAACCCCGGAATAATCTTACACCTTCGTACCCCGTCGGACACATGGAGTTAGTAAAAGTCTTGCTAGCTTATAAACGTGAGCTGGTCTGACTGCGTCAATAATCAGGGTAGGATCGTATGATATTTTTTCAAGGGAATGGAGTTCTCGCAGAGAGGCTCCAGTCCTGACGTAATTCTTGACTTACAGTCTGCTGGCTTAATAATCCAATAGGGTTGATTGCCTCTGAAGTCCTATTTTAGCTAACTAAGTATGATATTCATATAAAGAAACTTAAAATGTACCTATCTTGGGTCAAGTAGAGAACTTTAATTACTAAATTCTCCAAAATTAACATAATTCCACTTCCAAGCAAGAGAGCTGCAATATTATACAAAATAACTTGAAGACAACGATGCTAAAGAAGAAGAAGAAGAAGAAGAAGAAGAAGAAGAAGAAGAAACATTATTGTTTCATATTTTCCCATCAAAACTCGAGAAATCAGCTGCTAAAAAAATAAGATTACTATCAGCCGAAGAAAATAAAAATAGATAAACCCAGGGCACACGGGTTTGCTAATAAATATTCTTGCTAGTGTTCACGTGGGATGCATAATATAAATAGTCAAGTTGGGATCGTACACAAATATTGAGAGGAAGGACGAACGTTATTTTCAGAACTTCACTTAATAAAACCCTCTAAAATTGAGCTGAATTTCACTTACAAGTAGCAGGGCTTTAATATTATCAAGATGGAGAAGAAGAAGAAGAAGAAGAAGAAGAAGAAGAAGAAGAAGAAGAAGAAGAAGAAGAAGAAGAAGAAGAAGCAGAAGAAGAAGCAGAAGAAGAAGAAGCAGAAGAAGAAGAAGCAGCAGCAGAAGACGACGACGACGACGACGACAACAACGACGAGAAACATAAGATAAACAAGAACACCAACATTACCAACAAGATGATGCCAATGATAACTACAATGAAGCTAACGATTAACCCAGCTAACTTCTATACCTGTGCGTATCTTCCAAGAAGCGACCCACTTACAAAAAAAAAAAAAAATCCAAAATCCAAAATTATCACAACCTGAATACTATATAACTGCCTTCTCAGGAATATAGTGATTCAAAACGTAGGTGGTGAGAGCATAAGAAGAAGTCAAAGAAAATGCATAACTTACTCTGAAATGTCTCTCATACTTTAGCTAAATAATAATCACCTAGGAATCAAAGAGGCAAGATAATAAATGAAAGGAAATGTATAACTAGCTCAGAAATATACCTCTCATAATTTAGCTGAACAAAAATCACCTATGAATCAAAGGAGTAAATACTGTCTCAATTACCTCTTTGGCGCCTAAAAAAATCGTCTACTATCAGCCAGATTAGACTGTAAAAATGCGTCATAATCCCCCAGGGAGTTAATTACTCCACCGAGAAACAGAAGAGCGTCAGTAGCCTAATATAAACACCGAAATATATATATATATATAACCCCTTCGTACCCAGCTACCAGGATGTTATTAAAATCCTTGCTAGTTTTCAGGTGAGCGGTCTGACTGCGTAAATAATAAGGGAGTGTTGTATAATATGGAAGGTGGGTGTGGGATCATTCTGCCGACGCGTGGGAAATTCAGAGCCCAGTCCAGTATTTTGGTGTGGGAAGAGTGGGTCGTAGCCAATAAGAATAATAATAATAATAATAATAATAATAATAATAATGAAAATTATAATACTAATATTGATGGTGATGATAAACAAAAATATATATTTGTATTACAATTGTAATGAACTAATTGTATTTAGCCTAACGATATACTGTATAAGCTAACCAAAGCCATCCTTGCATCATAACCTAATCTGCCCTAACCTGACATGATCTAAATTATTGTAAAGTTACACAACCAAATATAATCTATATAGTTCAATCTAAGCTCACCTAGCGTAATTTAAGTAGCATATCAAACTACTGTAAACTATCAAACTAACCTAACTTACTGTATCCAGAACACGAAGACATTATAAAAAGAATGTGAACTCTGATATCCGAACACACACACACACACACACACACACACACACACACACACACACACACACACACACGTAAGAATGAAAGAGAGAGAGAGAGAGAGAGAGAGAGAGAGGGAGAGAGAGAGAGAGGCAGACAGATAGATAGATTGACAGACAGAGAGAGAGTGAGGGTATCAGACAGACAGAGACAGAAAGTTTATCAAAACAAGAAAAACCTGAGCCAACTCCCACCATATCTCCCCTTCCCCTGACCAAACATAGCGTCTGTAAATCACCACACAAAACCTTATCAAAAGCAAATGGTTGAGAAGAGAGAGTGAGAGAGTGGGTGTGGGCCTGCGTGTGTGCATGTGTGGGTGAATTGGTGTGTGTGTATGTGTATGTGTGGCGGTGTGTGAGCGGGTGTGAGAGTGTGTGCGTACGATTTGGTGTGTGGGTAGGTGTATGTGAATGTGTGGGCATGTGTGTGTGTATGTGGGTGTGGCGGTGTGTGAGAGTGTGTGCGTACGATTTGGTGTGTGGGTAGGTGTATGTGAGTGTGTGTGTATGTGGGTGTGGCGGGGCTTGAGCGGGTGTGGGAGTGTGTGTGTATGAGTGTGGGTAGGTGTGTATTGGTTGTTGTGGGTATGTGGGATTTGGTGTGTGGGTAGGTGTTCAGTATGTGAGTTGGTGCGAGTGTTTATGAGTTGTTATGATTGTGTGTGTGTGTGTGTATGTGGGAGGGGGGGGGGTGGGATGGTAAAGTTGAGATAATCTGAGTTTGTGTGAGAGTGTGTGTGTGTGTGGGTTTTGTACCTAGTTGTATGAGTGTGTGAGGGGGGTAGGGGAGTAAAATTGAGAGTGATCGAGAAAGAACAAGACATTAAATAAAAAACAAAACCTCATCAATAGCGAATGGTGAGTGTATATGAGAGAGAGAGAGAGAGAGAGAGAGAGAGAGAGAGAGAGAGAGAATTTGAGATTGACAGTTAGTGAGAATCTAGACTCGATGTAAATAATAACACCTTATCGAAAGAGAGAGAGAGAGAGAGAGCGCGCGAGAGCGAGAGAGAACGAGAGCGAGAGCAGCAACCGCCCAACAAAACCCACCGCCACCACCTTCCCTGACCAATGATTTAGGCCATCCGTAAGAGATAACCAGTATGGCCTTTGTCCACTGACTCAATACCAACAAATTTATCTCAAACTCCCAGTCTATTTTCTCACTTTTCTCTCTCTTTTTTTTCTCTCACTCAGTCACTCTCTCTCCCTCTCTCTCTCTTTTCCTTCCGCCATATACTTTCGATAAGGTTTTGGTGGTGTGAATTATTAGAGATTATGTTGTCACGTCTTCTGAGTGTTTGTATATATATTTTAGCAGATTGTTTGTCTGTTACTTACACATTTACTGTTACTCTTACTTACTCACACACACACACCTCTCTCTCTCTCTCTCTCTCTCTCTCTCTCTCTCTCTCTCTCTCTCTCTCTCTCTCTCTCTCTCTCTCTCTCTTTCTCTCTCTCTCTCTCTCACCAATTGCTTTCGTTATGATGTTATAATTTACATCGATTCTACAGGAGATTCTCACTAACTCAGTCTTTCCCTCTTCCAATGACTTAAATTGCTTCAAACTCCGTGTGTCCAGGCATTTTAGCTCGAACGTCCCTTGATTTCGGCCCTGTCACTCTTTTAAATCTGGGGGAGGCACTCGCTGCAGGCAGTTATGCCTTTTGTCTCCCTCATTCACATAGAAAAAAAAATGCCTGTCTCAAAACAAAAAAATCTCTCTCTCTGTCTCTCGCCTGCTCTCTGTCACTGATAAAAGCACAAACTTTATTACCTTAACTTGTGTTCTCCATTCTTTTCAGTTCTATTGGCCAAGTTTTTCTTTTACAGTTGTGTCCAATATTCTTTTCCATAAAACAATTTCCTTCTCACTATTTTCATACTTTCTCTTTGTGTATCTAAGTTACTTATTCTGATTTCATCAATGGATAGTTTTGTAATGTATAGTATTTTTCATGCTTCTTATTTTGTTTTCTACTTACCCACATCAACAATAGTCTGGGACATGTGTAGGGAAATCGTCGGCGTATGTATGCATGTGTGTGTGTGTATGTGTGTATCCCACCTGTAATTGGCATACATCATAGCAGAACAAATGGTAAAGGAGAGAGAGAGAGAGAGAGAGAGAGAGAGAGAGAGAGAGAGAGAGAGAGAGAGAGAGCGACCAACAATAGACAAACATTAACAGAAATGACTGAGGCATGAGCGAGAACGAGCTGTGGATGAAAAGGGAACAATACAACACAAATAAAGGGGGAGAAAAATCGAGGAAAATGAGCTTTAAAAATGTAGAAGTAAGTTACTCTGACATTGTATATTCTTCACCCAACAATTATATATATATAATATATGTCACACACACACACACACACACACACACACACACACACACACACACACAGACACACACACAGGTCTAGAAGTGAAGCATAGCAGAAAACATAAACAGCAAATGGTGAGAGAGAGAGAGAGAGAGAGAGAGAGAGAGAGAGAGAGAGAGAGAGAGAGAGAGAGAGAGAGAGAAGAGAGAGAGAGAGAGAGAGAGAGAGAGAGAGAGAGAGAGAGAGAGAGAGAGAGAGAGAGAGAGAGAGAGAGAGAGAGAGAGAGAGAGTCCAACACACTATAAATCTCCCATTCTCTCACACAACGATAGAGTCATAGCACCAAATATATAAAATATATACCGTATATTAGTGTATCTGTGGTGGGGTGGCTGGGTTGGGGGGACGGCTGAGGAGGTGGAGGTGGTGTGGGGGTATGGTGGGACGATTGTGGGGGGGGGGACTGTGGGGGGTGGGAGGGGGGTATGGTGGGGACGATTGTGGGGGTGGGGGTGTGATTGGTGGTGGGGTGGGGGGGATGGCTGGGTGGTGGTGGTGGGGGTACGATGGGACAATTGTGAGGTTGGGGGGGGGGGGGGGTGATTGAGGGGTGTAGAAAATGGTTTGGTGTGATCGGTTGCCCTGTTCTGTTCTTTAGAAAGTTTGGTTACGTTTATTTCAGTGAGAGGGTGATATATGTGTGAACAAAATTATTTAGTGTGGTTGGTTGTCTGTTCCTTAAAGGGTTTGGGTAAGTTTATTTAAGTGGGGGGTGTGATTGAAGTGAGCATAGAAAATGGTTGGGTGAGATGAATTAGTCTGTTCCTTAGAAAGTTTGGATAGGGTTAATTCAGTTAGTTGACAGTTGGTGATCTTGCTTATCTGTAGTCAGTTAGTGTGTGATTGGGGTATGTATAGAATGGTTTGGAGTGATTGGTTGGTCTGTTGTTTTCAGAATATGGATAAGTTTAGATATTTCAATTATTTACCGGCTGTTGACCACACATTGTTTATTTTCCGGATATGTCGTACAGTTACTGACTAATGTTCTTGAGCTCTTGCAATTTTCTTTATGCAAATATAACCATTTAGATTAATGTTCAGATCAACCAGCTATATATAAATACATACATAGTATGTATGTATATATACATACTGTACATACATAGTATGTATGTATTACTAATTTAGTTTGTTCCCTAGACCTCCATCAAACTTACAAATCCCCCCCTCCCCCCCCCCTAGATAAATGTGTAAATTTTTCGATAGAAACATGTCCCGGCCGAAGGCCGATTCCTCTTAAATTTCAGGCTCGCTATCGTTCACTAGGAAAAAATCGAGACCTAAATGGCACGAAAGGTCTTAACATTGACATAAATGGGGCGAAAGTTCTAAAAATCGCCTAACTAATGGGGCGAACATTTAAAAATATCAAAAGCAATGGGGCTAAACTTGAGGGAGAAAGGGGTCAAGAAAAAATCCCTCAAGTGGAAATCTTCCCTTAAATACTAAATGTGAATGGATGAAACTTCTGAAGTGTATCCTGAAAGAGAGAACTGCTATCAAGACAGAAAAGGGAAGAGGAGGACGGTAATAAAGGAGTGTACAGAGAGAAAAATACATGATAGCAGTAATGGAGACTTAATGATAAAACTTCAATACATGATATGACAAAGGGACTGGAGTTCTCGAAAAGGGGCTCCAGTCTTGACGCTATTCTTGACTTACAGTGTGCTGGCTTCACAATTCAAAAGGGATGATAGCCTCTGAAGTCCTATTTTAACTAACATGATATGGGTTGGAATAATTATTGAAGCCTGCCATTCAACACTGATATGCTGACAATAGATAGCGTTAAAGGCACACATATAATCTAACGTATTAATCTCCTTCCCAACAACAAACACCTCCCAATGAAATTAATGAAAGCATATGATCCACCCGGGATTCGAACCTGGGTTACCACATACAGATCTTAAACACTCAAACCATTACACCATCAAAACAGTTATAGGTTAAGTACATGACTATAATTTTATATCCATTTATCGAATACTGGATAATCATAATCAATCTAATCATTTATTTAAACCCAACTGCAGGAGAAAATACAAATAAGATAAAGAATGAACTAAACAAAAGGCGAACATATTTGTAAACCCATTTTATTGCTTGGGCCAACTGACAGGAAAGGAAAATATTAAACTCGGGATGAATGAGAAAATATTGTTCAGTGATAGTCAGAGACTGCAAATAGAGAGTAAAATGCGGTATCACACGAGGTCTTTCTCTGTCAACATTTTTACTGGCAATGGTAGTCTGGTGGCTTTAAGATTTAAGTTTTATCCTAAATCATCCACCTAACATAATCTACCTTCAGTCTAGTGTCCGATTCCAATACGAAAGAGTCTCAATATAGTATGAGAAAAATCTTGCTCATCGGAAATTGACGGAAAAAGCGCTCGTGTGAAATCGTTTTAACAGTTGACGATAAATAAAGGATGAGGATCGGGTGAATCCTAAAGCTCTCTCTGACATTGTGACCAGCTCAGAAGGGGAGGCAGAGCTGTGAACGTGAATGAATGAGACTAAAGAATACACTGATAACAGGAATAGAAGACCTTGGATAAACTGATGAAAGGAAATAAGTCTAAAGAATACACTGATAACAGCAAAAGAAGACCTTGGATAAACTGATGAAAGGAAATAAGTCTAAAGAATACACTGATAACAGCAAAAGAAGACCTTGGATAAACTGATGAAAGGAAAGGAGATGTAATACATTTCTGAAGACTTCACTAAAGGGGGAAGAGGTGGGTTCTGGATTCTTTCTTCCTCATGCTTAGCCCCATTAGTTTTGAGATTTTAAGACATTCGACCCATTAGTTTGGCGATTTTGTAACCTTTCGTGCCACTTAGGTGTCGAGTTTTTTCCTGGCGAGCGACAGCAAGCCTGCAATTTAGGAGACAAATGCACAACTTTATCTCGAAAGGGGGTCTTGGGGGTATTTGTTTAAGGGGGTCTTGGGGGTATTTGTTTAAGGGGGTCTTGGGGGTATTTGTTTAAGGGGGTCTTGGGGGTATTTGTTTAAGGGGGTCTTGGGGGTATTTGTTTAAGGGGGTCTTGGGGGTATTTGTTTAAGGGGGTCTTGGGGGTATTTGTTTAAGGGGGTCTTGGGGGTATTTGTTTAAGGGGGTCTTGGGGGTATTTGTTTAAGGGGGTCTTGGGGGTATTTGTTTAAGGGGGTCTTGGGGGTATTTGTTTAAGGGGGTCTTGGGGGTATTTGTTTAAGGGGGTCTTGGGGGTATTTGTTTATGAGGGTCTTGGGGGTATTTGTTTAAGATTGATGGAGGTCTAGGCAGGAAACAAAATATAATAATGTATATATACAATATATAATAATAATAATAAAAACGATAAACATAAATCTCCCCTCATTAAGTAAGTGATGCAAGAGAGGTGAGAATGAACATGGATAAGGAGGATACATAGTCCCTTGATATCACTAATAGCGAATATTATGGTTGATCGGAGGTGATAGCTGGCACATTAATCTGGCCAATGGAGCTAATTGAATTGTTAAGGGGAGATATCCACTTGAGGGATTTTTTTCTTGACTCCTTTCTCCCTCATGTTTAGCCCCATTGCTTTTGATATTATAAAATGTTTGCCCCATTAGTTTAGCGGTTTTAAGAACTTTTACCCCATATTAATACCTTTCGTGCCATTTAGGTGTCGATTTTATCCTGGCGAGCGATAGCGAGCCTGTAATTTAAGAGGAACTGGCCTTCGGCCGGGACATTTTTCTACCGAAAAATGTACAAATTTATCTTGAAAGGGACTCGAGGGGGTGTAATTTTAAGGTTGATGGAGGTCTAGGGAACAAACTAAATACCTGCCCTTAAATCAGTGCAAATTCCAGCTATTTCAGCATGGCCGGCTGATAAAGGACTAATTTGAATAAAGGATATGGATTGTTGCAGCTTTTGTGACTTATCCTTAACCCCTTCTGTACCGGTCATGTACTTTTCATTATATTCTGGCAACTATTACACGATTTTGTTCAGCTTAGGAAGGATGTCTACTCAATAAAAAGGCCACAAACTGTCTCAATTTATCTTTTTAGCTACCTTATATCCTTCCTAAGCTTCATAAAATCGTCTAAATGTAGCGAACATCAAATAACAAAGAGGTCGCCGGTACAGAAGGGGTTAAGCCTTTCATCTAATTTCATTCTTGGTGGTTGGGACTCGTCAGCCCTGGTCGGCAACCCGTCGACACCTAAAGGGCACGAAAGGTCTTAACATTGACAACAAAATGAGGCGAAAGGTCTCAAAATCGCCAAACTAACGGAACGAACGTCTTAAAACGTCAAACATAATATGCTAAACATGAGGGAGAAGGGGGTCCAGAAAAAAGCGAGTACTACCCCCTTTAAAAGAATCACACCCGAACCACAACAATAAATTCCACTTGATAACCGCACCCAACCCACTCAACATGGAAATCATTCATAAATATGGAATTCCGCTCTAACACGCTATTTTATTGCGATCCGGGTGCCTGTAGCGAATATACAAATTACGGGGGCCTTCGATATACATATGCAATACACATAAATATACATATGGACGGACGACAACACGGGTGGAGGTGTGTGTGTGTGTGTATATGAGTATGTATAGGTTAGGGTTTGATTGTGTGTGTGTGTGCGTTGCAGTGATTCGGTGGCTGTGTATGTATCTGTGTCAGACATAGGCATCAGTGATTCGGTGTGATGTGAGAGAGAGAGAGAGAGAGAGAGAGAGAGAGAGAGAGAGAGATGGACAGCAAGGTGTTTCGGTGTGGAAGTAGGTACTGTAGATTTGAGTGAATGAGTGACTAACACGAACACACACACATTACCCAATAGACACCAGTGATTCGGCGTGTGAGTGAGACTAACACACACATACTGTACATACCCAATACCCATCAAGAGAGGGCGTGAGTTAAATATATAAACATATTGGTTGATGGATATATGGATATATAATTTAATATATGGAAGAGAGTACTGGTTGACGGTGTTGAAGTTACTGCTGTTATTGGTGGTGGTGATGGTAGTGGTGGTAGTGGTCGTGATGATAGTAGTAGCATTGGTAGAGGATAGTCTGAGAATAGTAATATTATTAATGGTAGCAGTAATAGTAGTGATGATGGTAGTGGTCGTGATGATAATAGAAGCATTGGTAGAGGATAGTCTGAGAATAGTAATATTAGTAATGGTGGTAGTAATAGTAGTGATGATATTGGTGATGATGATAATAGTAGTAATGATAGTAGTGTCGTTAGTAGTCGTGATGATAGTAGTAGCGTTGGTAGTAAGGATAGTCTGATAATAGGCTGAGGATAATAATAATAGTAATAGAGATGTGAGTGCAAGCGTGAAACAATATCAAGTCCCACACAAGCAAGGGAGCCTGATTGCCTTTACCGAGTGAGACACAGGGAGGGGGCTATGATTAAGGGGAGATGGGGCGCTTTTATGGTCACCCTTCTTCCTCATGTTTAGCCCCCATTAGTTTTCAGGCTTTATGACGTTCGGTCCATTAGTTTGGCGATTTTATGACTTTGTCTCATTTCTTTGTCAATACTAAGACTTCGTGTCATTTAGTTGTCGATTTTTTCATGGCGAGCGATAGCAAGCCTGAAATTGAAGAGAAACCGGCCTTCGGCTGTGACATTTTTCTATCGACAAATGTACACATTTATCTTGAAGGAGGATATTTGGGGGCGTTTATAAGCTTGATGGAGGTCTAGGGAGGAAACTAAAAAACTGATAAAACGATACCTAAATGAGTAAATAAATACGCCCCTCCCCCCTTAATGCTCGCTCAATGTAGTCGCTCCCTAAATGATGTCGGAATTACACATAATTCACTATTACATTAAACGAAAAGGAAAGGAAAAATACCTGATGAAGCTAATGGTGCCTTGAATACCTGATGAAGCTAATGGTGCCTTGAATACCTGATGAAGCTAATGGTGCCTTGAATACCTGATGAAGCTAATGGTGCCTTGAATACCTGATGAAGCTAATGGTGCCTTGAATACCTGATGAAGCTAATGGTGCCTTGAATACCTGATGAAGCTAATGGTGCCTTGAATACCTGATGAAGCTAATGGTGCCTTGAATACCTGATGAAGCTAATGGTGCCTTGAATACCTGATGAAGCTAATGGTGCCTTGAATACCTGATGAAGCTAATGGTGCCTTGAATACCTGATGAAGCTAATGGTGCCTTGAATACCTGATGAAGCTAATGGTGCCTTGCATATAATTGTTTACCTATTTAGTCCCATTTAGAGATCCTTTAGTTATACATTTTTGGTTACTATAGGATCTCTAAGTCCCATAACATAGACAATATACTTCTGAATACAATCATATTATATTGTTATACATAATTTACAAAACAACTCTATCATAACAATTACTATTTTCCGATACATGACGTATGTTAACCATTATTTTAAGACCACTTTCATTATTTCAACATAATCTTTTACACAATTTAAAAACAAATTAAATACATGCTCTCACTATTAAATACATGCTCTCACTATTAAATACATGCTCTCACTATTAAATACATGCTCTCACTATTAAATACATGCTCTCACTATTAAATACATGCTCTCACTATTAAATACATGCTCTCACTATTAAATACATGCTCTCACTATTAGCACACTGGAAAATTAAATCAAACCTGACCAGGATTCGGTTAAGGGGAGATGGGAGTATTTATTTGCTTATTGTTGTATATTTGTATTATTTTTAGTTTCCTCCCTAAACCTCCAACAAGGTGTAAAAATATACCCCCTAGACCCCTCTTCAAGATAAATGTGTAAATTTTTCGGTAGAAAAATTTCTCGGCCAAAGGCCGGTTAATCCTAAAATTACAGGCTCGCTATCGGTCATTCTTCTGTTAAAATGTCCATAATTGGATGTTTAATGCCTATGAAATAAAGCAAAGTATGGCTCATTATTTGCCAAGTAAAGCAATAATATCGAGACATTTCTTTACTGTTCTCTGAAGCAAAATCTAACCATGATTGTATGAAGTATAAACAATTATTTATTTAGAATCCAAACACATAAAGAGAGACAAGATCCTTACCCAAATAAAGCCGATTTATGTTCCCCCAACAAAGTGAACCGAACAATCCACCATTATGCATACAACAGCGCGACTCAAGCACCATTATGCATACAGGCACCACGCATCAAGTATAAGTGCTTGTTCATCAATTGACGTCATTGATTTCGTTCATTTCGTTTCCAAGATAAATGAAAATCGTATTATGGTTGTTAGAAAATCAAATATACACTTTTATGTTTGAAAGGGTTAAGGGGACAGTGGTTATTTTTGGGGTCTATTTAATTATATATTTATATATTGTTCAGTTTCCTCCCTAAGCCCTCCATCAAACTTAAACAAAAAATCCATTAGATCCCCCTTCGAAATTAATTTGTACATTTTTCGGTAGAAAAAATGTCACGGCCGAAGGCTGGTTCCTACACAATTACAGGCTTGCTGTCGCTCGCTAGGAAAAGAAGGGCACGAAAGGTCTTAATATTGACAAAGAAATGGGGCGAAAGGTATTAAAATCGACAAACTAATGGGGCAAACATCTTAAAATGTCAAAACTAATGGGGCTAAACATGAGGAAGAAGGGGACCAGAAAAACCAGCCTATCTCGCCTTAAAACAAATTATGCTATGCTATAATTATTCTATGTAAACAAATTATGCTATGCTATAATTATTCTATGTAAACTACTATTATCCCCTTCTGTACCGGCGACGTCTTTTTAATTTTTATCTAGCTATATTTAGACGATTGTGTGCAGTTTAAGAAGGATCTGCGGTAGTAAAAAGGGTTAAGTGAGATAGTTTGAAGCCTGTTAATTGCTGTAGGACCTTTTTAAACTGCATAAAATCGTCTAACAGTAGCCAGAATAGAGTTTAAAAAGACGGCACCGGTACTGAAAGGGATAAATTCATATTTTTCCACCAACCAACTTTACTTCTAAACTCAATTAATGAAATCAACAAATACATGTGGCACTCCAAGGACTCGAACCTAGGATACTCACACAGACGAATACATTAATCGGCATAACAAAATAATATCGTTCCGTACAGACAAATGCCATCCAATCAGCTTAAGGGAAGACTGACCGTTTGTTTGGTCTATTAATTCATTTATTCACTTTTTTTAGTTTCCTCCCTAGACCTCCATCAAGCTTAGAAAAACACCCCCTAGACCCCCCTTCAAGATAAATGTGTACATTTTTCGGTAGAAAAATCTTCCGGCCGAAGGCCGGTTCCTCTTAAAATTGCAGGCTCGCTATCGCTCGCCAGAAAATAATCGACACCTAAATGGCACGAAAGGTCTTAAAATTGACAACGAAATGGGGCGAAAGGTGTTAAAATCGCCAAACTAATGGGCCGAACGTTTTATAATCTCAAAACTAGTGGGGCTAAACATTAGGGAGAAGGGGGTCCAGAAAAACGGTCTTCCTCCCTTTCACATTTTTTTTTTTTTTTTTTTTTTGTCCCAGTCTCCCATAAAAGACAAAGAGGCATGTGTTCAATTGGCGCGGTCTGCAATTCATTTATAAATCACGGACGCGATAAAGAGCAACTATGTAGGAGAAAGCCGGGCTGAATAGTGGAGGCAATATTGTGGATTCATATTGGTTTTCACAAGCTCGCCAATTAATTGACAAATAAACCTAACTAGTGAAATCAATGAAAGTAATGAATACATGTGGTACTCCAAGGACTCGAACCTAGGATACTCACACCCAAATTCCGCACACTAAGCACTCTGTACCGGCGATGTCCTTGTCAATTATATTCTTCTGGGAACTATTAGACGATTTTATTCAACTTCGGAAGGATGTGGTAGCGAAAGGGATTAATGGAGAGAGTTGTTAGCCCTTAAATGGTTAGCGGTCCTTCCTAAGCTTAATATAATCATCTAATTGTAGCCAGAATATAATGCAAAAGATATCATTAGTACAGTATGGATTTAAAAGATATCATTAGTACAGTATGGATTTAAAAGATATCATTAGTACAGTATGGATTTAAAAGATATCATTAGTACAGTATGGATTTAAAAGATATCATTAGTACAGTATGGATTTAAAAGATATCATTAGTACAGTATGGATTTAAAAGATATCATTAGTACAGTATGGATTTAAAAGATATCATTAGTACAGTATGGATTTAAAAGATATCATTAGTACAGTATGGATTTAAAAGATATCATTAGTACAGTATGGATTTAAAAGATATCATTAGTACAGTATGGATTTAAAAGATATCATTAGTACAGTATGGATTTAAAAGATATCATTAGTACAGTATGGATTTAAAAGATATCATTAGTACAGTATGGATTTAAAAGATATCATTAGTACAGTATGGATTTAAAAGATATCATTAGTACAGTATGGATTTAAAAGATATCATTAGTACAGTATGGATTTAAAAGATATCATTAGTACAGTATGGATTTAAAAGATATCATTAGTACAGTATGGATTTAAAAGATATCATTAGTACAGTATGGATTTAAAAGATATCATTAGTACAGTATGGATTTAAATACTTTGAAGATATAACCAAGCAAAAAAAACTGCATTTGCTCCCCGCATTACGCCAACAAAGGACTCCAACCAAAACCAGCATGAATATTTTCTACCAACACCAACTTAGGCAGGAGAGCAATACGCATTTTCGGGGGACGTGGGACATATTTCTGGCCCCCTATTCCCTCATGTTTAGCCCGATAATTTGTTCAGGTTTTAAGACGTTCGGCCAATTAGTTTGGGGATTTTATGATTTTTCGCCCCTTTTCTTTGTCAATATTAAGACTTTTCTTGTTATTTAGGTGTTGATTTTTTCCTTGCGAGCGTTAGCGAGCCTGTAATTTAGGAGGAACCGGCCAGAGCCGGGATATTTTTCTACCAAAAAAATTACAAATATATCTTGAAGGGGAATCCTGTTTTTTTTTTGTGTTTTTTTTTTTTTTTTTTTTTTTTTTTTTTTTTTTAAAGTTTGATGGAGGTATAGGGAGGAAACTAGAAACAATAAATAAATGAAAACAAAAACAAAGTGAACCATCACCCCTTAAAGCTTATTTCAAGAACCCTGACCCGAACAAGGTTAATTTCTAAAAGCCTAAAAACCAATAATAAATAACTCGAACCAATGTATAATTATTCACCTATTTTTCAAGGGACTGGAGTTCTCAAAAAGGGGCTCTGGTCTTGACGCTGTTCTTGACTTACAGTGTGCTGGCTTTATAATCCAGAAGGGTCGATAGCCTCTGAAGTCCTATTTTAACCAACTAACCTATTTTCAGTATGTACGATCGGCCTAATAAGTGATATATCGACACCAAGTATATTTTCATCCATAGGCTAATTGGTTTCAGCAATATCTAAACTTGATTTCTTCATTTCGAGTGGGCTATACAAACCTATTCTTACACTTACCCACCCTACTCAAAATCTGTCAGACATTATTACAGCACAGAGCGAGCCAAACGTAAGGACAGCCGAGACATGACTTGCTATACAAACATATTCCTACACTTACCCACCCTAATCAATATATGTCAGACATTATTACAGCACAGAGCGAGCAAAACGTAAGGACAGCTGAGACATGACTTGTTATACTAACCTATTCCTACAATTACCCACCCTACTCAACATCTGGTAGACATTATTACAGCACAGAGCGATCAGAACGTAAGGACAGCTGAGACATGACTTATTAGCGCTTCCGTACCATGGATAGGCTAAAGTGCGAATAGTCGAGGGATGACGAGGCACTGTCCTAGGTAATCCTATTCCCTCTGTCCTCTTCACCCACTATCCCAGGAGGTATTGTAGGTAATTGATGGACCAGTGTTGTGGTAACTGTGTGTGAAGGAGGGGACGTTTGAGAGAGAGAGGGTGTGTGTATGTGAGAGAGAGAGAGAGAGAGAGAGGGAGGGAGTGTGTGTGTGTGTGTGAGAGAGAGAGAGAGAAGAGTGTGTGTTTGTATGTGTAAGTGCTTGAGTAAACAATAGGAGATAGCTTGTATGTGAGGGAGGGAGTGGTTTAGTGAATCAAAGACAAACACATATAAATAGAATGAGGCAGACATGCAGAAAATTATTAATATGTACGTAAAAAGTATGTGTTAGGGCGGTGTTTGCAAGAGAGAGAGAGAGAGAGAGAGAGAGAGTGTGTGTGTGTGTGTGTGTGTGTGAGTGTGAGCCATAAGGGAGCGATGGAGGGCTTGTCACAAAGATTGATAAAATATGAATGAACTGCGGCAAAGGGAAAAACGGAAGAAAGGGAGGAAGAAAGGAGGAAACAAAGAACTGAGAAGAAAAAGTAAAAAGAGAGAGGGAGGAATGGCGGAAAATGGGAAAAAATAACGAGAATTAATACTACCGATAAAAGAGAGAGAGAGAGAGAGAGAGAGAGAGAGAGAGAGAGAGAGAGAGAGAGAGAGAGAGAGAGGGGGGGGGAGGTTTAGTCATCCACATTATAATACTCTTAGCTTCGAGGTAATGCAATATATTTAAGTTTCTGAGGCAATACAGAATTTCGTCAACATCAGCGAAACACCAGTATAATGCAATACACAAAGTCAGTATATTATTTGTTCTCTATTTACGTTTTTACTCTAATGATATAAAGTAAAAAAAATAATAACAATAATAATACAAAAATACCAAAAAATAAAACCACCCAAAAAAGAAAACAAATATTACAACAACAACAACAACAACAACAACAACAACAAAATATGTGTAAAATCTTAATGCTATAACAAAATTATCTCAACACTATTACAAAATGTCTTTATACGATTAAAAACTATGCTAGTAGATCATGTTATCAAATGTAATACTTCATTTTAATTATTAACATTGTCGACTCCGATACTGTGACTCCGACAAAATTCACCGCTAATAAAGTATTTGTGTGACACTGGCTTTAAGGGGAGATGGGCCGTTTTTCTGGTTCCCTTTCTTCCTAATGCTTATCCCTATTAGGTTTGAGATTTTAAGAAGTTTGCCTCATTAGTTTGTCGATTTTAAGACCTCTCACCCCATTTCTTTGTCAATATTAAGACTTTTCGTGCCCTTTAGGTGTCGTTTTTTCCTGGCGAGCAATAGCGAGCTTGTAATTGTGGAGGAACTGGCCTTCGGCCGTGAAATTTTTCTACCAAAAAATTTACAAATTAATTTAGAAGGGGGATCTAATGGATGTTTTTTGTTTTTTTTAAGTTTGATGGAGGTCTAGGGAAGAAACACAAATATCAGTGTATATAAATAGAACAAAAACAAATAACCACTGTCCCCTTAACTTGCCCCTTCCCCGCCCCCACCTCAAGAGTCAAAATAGGAATACTGGACTAGGGTTCGAATCCCACTGGTATGCGGGGGATTTTTTCACAAGCGGGATTGCTTGTTTCATGGAGGGGTGAAATCATTATCATTATAACTTCCTTAGGGATTAGGGGAGCTGTGCCCCCCTCCAGCCCCCTTACTCCCAGGGTGAAGAAGTAAAGAGCCGCGTTTATATATATATATATATATATATATATATATATATACAAAATTTGTGTTGAGTGTGTGGTCTTGCCAATTTTATATCAAACTAATCATAAGTTTATTGCGCAACTTTCCACTTAGCATCAATCCACGTGTCCAGGCATTTTGACTTAAACGTCCCTTGAATTTGGCTCACTCATTTGCTTTGGGGGAGACACTCGTCACAGGCAACCTGCATTTGTTTTCCTCCATACACATATAAAACAAAATATATACAAACTAAACAATAAAAACAGAATACAAATTATCTTTGGAGAAGGATATTTTTGTGGGAGAGCGACGATTCTTCTCCCCCACACCTCACCCCCATTCGTTAAATAGGAATGCACCGAATGAAAGAGAAAGGGGGGAAGCAAAGAGAGAGAGGACGGGAATTAGGATACAAGGAGGAGTAGGAAACATAATGAAAGAAGGGAAGGAAGAGTGATAGAAAATAGGAGAGATATCTTAACTAAGCATTCAGAGAGAGAGAGAGAGAGAGAGAGAGAGAGAGAGAGAGAGAGAGAGAGAGAGGTGTCTAACCACACTAGTAATATGTGAATAGGCTATGTATGCGTTTTTTATACTAATACTTCCGTTTCCTATAATTTGTACGTAATAATTTGTTTTCTAATTTTAGTACATCAGATGCCTTTTCGTTGAACATACTGTATTTCATCTTCCTTATACTTCTCTCTCTCTCTCTCTCTCTCTCTCTCTCTCTCTCTCTCTCTCTCTCTCTCTCTCTCTCTCTCTCTCTCTCTCTCTCTCTCTCTCTCTCTCTCTCTCTCTCTCTCTCTCTCTCTCTCTCTCTCTCTCTCTCTCTCGCTCGTCATATCTCGTGCTGCATTTTTCTTCTACTTCGCCAAATATTCCCCCCTCTCCCTGTCTTCCCCCTCAAAATCCCACGAGACAGGAGGAGACAGAAATATTTAGCCCCTGTCAAGACGGGATTTTTGACAAGGCAGACTCCCCACCTCGTTGTCAAGTATTCATAGTCTTCGGTTCTGACTGCCTCTCCGATTATCGCTCTCTCTCTCTCTATATCGTAGGTGTTTGGGTTTGTTATTGAGAGAGAGAGAGAGAGAGAGCGCGAGCGAGAGAGAGAATGAGAGAGAGAGTAAAATGTATCCGTAGCTTCTAAAATTCAGTAAATGTGTTGTTTGATTCTGAAAGTTTCAATATTGCTCTCATCTTATTTGTCTTCTATTTACCGGTATCTTCCTTCTGATTGACTTATTTTGCGCTTCTCGTGTTTTAATGTTGTTTTGTATTGATTTCCTTAAGAATTATCTTTCTACTCTCCAATATCCTTTTCTTATTTTGTACCGTTATCTTATCCTTTCCTTCAGTTAGCTATATATTTTGGTTTCGAGTGACTGTCTTTAGGATTATCTATTGTTCTCTCTCTCTCTCTCTCTCTCTCTCTCTCTCTCTCTCTCTCTCTCTCTCTCTCTCTCTCTCTCTAATGTGTTATTTTTTTGTTTATTATTCTCTAACTTTTGATATCAAGTAATCGTGTTGTTTGCCTTTTTACGAGCAGCAATGTATTTTGTCTTTCATGGCCTACACAGCAATATATAAACAGAAACATATGTGGCATTTCACTGAAGAACATACATTATATTTAGTATATATATATATATATATATATATATATATATATATATATATATATATATATATATAGATATATATATATATATATTTATATATTATATATATATATGTTAGTAAAGCCAGGTAATACATTTTCTTTAATACATACGAGGTTGAAAGAAATGGCAATTTCTGCGTTGGAAATTTTATTATTCAAAGTTTCCAGGTCTCTGATGAGTTTTCGCTGGGTGGCAGGAAGTAGATGAAGGAGATGAGCAAAATTCATGGTGGTACAGGGTTACATAAATGTACATGATGATACAGGATATACGACGCGTTTCACTGGACAACCAGCATTATCAAGTAAGGAAGGAATGATATAAAAGGTAAACAGGAAGGGTATATATAGAGGGTGGAGGATCAGAGGAGGCGGAAAACAGGGGGCAAAAGTCTGCTACCCCAATAGCAGACTTTTGCCCCCTGTTTTCCGCCTCCTCTGATCCTCCACCCTCTACAGTATATATACCCTTCCTGTTTACCTTTTATATCATTCCTTCCTTACTTGATAATGCTGGTTGTCCAGTGAAACGCGTCGTATATCCTGTATCATCATGTACATTTATGTAACCCTGTACCACCATGAATTTTGCTCATCTCCTTCATCTACTTCCTGCCACCCAGCGAAAACTCATCAGAGACCTGGAAACTTTGAATAATAAAATTTCCAACGCAGAAATTGCCATTTCTTTCAACCTCGTATGTATTAAAGAATATATATAATTATATATATATATATATATATATATATATATATATATATATATATATATATATATATATATATATATATATATATATATATATATATTATTTTACTTTATTTTGTTATTTATTTTATTTTTATTTTTATCCACACCAACATTCTGGGGAACGTTGTTGCATATTCTTTGAAGATGGTGGCGTGTGTGTGTGTGTGTGTGTGTGTGTGTGTGTGTGTGTGTGTGTGTGTGTGTGTGGACGAGCGGTTGTGTGTTTATTGGTACAAATCTCTGGATATTTGTAGGTTTACAGGTACATGAGGTTTGGGGCGACAGTTAATCGGTACACACCTCTTTAAAATACGTTGAAATGGAGTGTTTTCGGTTAGGTTAGGTTAGGTAGGTTAGGTTAGGTTAGGTTAGGTTAGGTTAGGTTAGTGTAATTTAGGTTTAAAAATCGAAAAATGTATTCTTAAGCATGCACCAAATTGATATGTACCGATAAACGCCAACCGCTCGGGTGTGTGTGTGTGTGTGTGTGTGTGTGTGTGTGTGTGTGTGTGTGTGGTGAAATACAAACGGAACGACACGTAGTTCAGAATTGTTCACTCACACAACATCTAAGACACACTCACAACTTCGAAAGCATGGAAAATTTATTCTCAAACCTGATGTTATATGTAAAGTGGTTCACGATATGTTGTCTGTTTATCTTTAATATTTGGTAATGTGTATGTAATAATATGAAAGTGTTTACCTTTAATTATTTGATATGTTGTAAATAAATAACGATATTAATCTTATGTTGGACTACAGTTGTAGTTTAAAATTCAAAAGTTCTATATTCTATATTCGAACTTTATAAAGTGTTTGTATTATATACTAATGTAAAAATGTAAGCTGTGGTCAATAAACTATCTATCTATCTATCTTTGTGTGTGTGTGTTACTCAGTTACTTGTTCGTCAAGGGGAATCCACGCAATGCGAGCTAAGCTCATTATTATCGCGCCTCCTTAACTGGGAATGTATTGCGTGAAATGCATGTTAAGTGTTTTATGTACTGTTGGAATGGCTGTGGATGTGTGTGTAGTCTGTATTTAGCCAATTGGCGACATAGGAAACGAAGGCTTAGGGTGGATCTGTATGGTACCATTCTCACTATAGACGGTACCGTCTCGCCCGAAGGCTTAGGTAGCCATCAGCTTAGGTGAACCATATGATACCCATCTCGCCTTGTACCATTTTTGCCAACCCCAGATGGGACGTCACAACGTCGTCCACTTATTCCAGGTACCTATTTACAGCTAGGTGAACTGAGGCTAACACATGAAAGGAGACAAGCCCAATTTGTCTCCGCCCGGTCTGGGATTGAACCCCCGACCCCTCGTGTGAGACGAGAGCTCTACCTACTAGGCTACGGGCTGTGTGTGTGTGTGTGTGTGTGTGTGTGTGTGTGTGTGTGTGTGTGTGTGTGTGTGTGTGTGTGTGTGTGTAAACGATTCTTTATTGTAACTTCCGTACATTCGTTAACACTCTTGATATTAATCTTTTCCGTATTCTCCTTTCAGAATAAGCACCATGTTTCTGAGGAGTGGTAGTGCTGAAGGAGTAAGTGCTTGTGACTTTTTTATTTTTTTTAAATATGCTCGTTTATACTTGTTCCTTCAGTACAAGCCCCAACACTCTAGTTAACGTTGTGCTGAAGGAGGGTGTATGTGTGTATATGCTGTGTATGAGTAATTATATGACCGTTATGCATGTACGTGTTGCGAGTGTGAGCTGTGTGCCAGTGTTGCTTGAATATATATATATATATATATATATATATATATATATATATATATATATATATATATATATATATATATATATATATATATATATATATATATATATATATATATTAGTCTGCCTTGTAAGATACGTTTTCATTGATGGCAAACGTTTTCATTGATAGAAAACATAGTAGATTTGGAGGGATAACTATAGCTAAATTGTATGGTAAATACTCCTTTTGGGGGTTGCTATCCTGTATTGTTCTCCATATATTTGTATTGACTATGTAATACAAACTCTGAACATTGTATAACATGATGCATGGCCTTCAGCAACAACGTTCTCCAAAGTGTTGGGGCTTGTACTGAGTGGTATATAGAGAATATGAAGAACAAAAGTAAAGATTTAGACCATTTTGTAGGCCCAATAGGCCAAATTTTGATTTTGATTTTGAAAACTTCTAAATCACCCATAGACGGGTTATTTATGTATGGATTTTGCTCAAATTTCTACCACAAGTACACTTTTACCCGCTGATTGATTCCGGGAGAATGGCTGGTTGAAAATGGAATATATGACCATGTTTGGAACCGGTTGGGCGAGAGCAATCTAGTGGCACCAAGTAGAATTCATTTGGACTCTTAGTTTGGGCTACAGAAGACTTTTAAAGTTGAAAAAGTGCTCATTTCGGGCATTTCTGGAGGTCAAATCAAAACGAAATTCTAAAGTTCTGGTCCGATTTTAATTCTGTTTGTGCCATTGGATTCAGCGGGTGAAACTGTACTTGTGGTAGAAATTTGAGCAATATCTATACCTAAATAACCCGTCTATGGGTGATTTACAAGTTTTCAAAATCAAAATCAAAATTTAGCTTATTGGGCCTACAAAATGGTATAAATCCAAACATTTATATACCGTTGGAATCGCAACGACGAGACAAATCCACATATACCCTTGAAAACACAAAATTCGAACATGACCTGCCAAGGTACTCGGATTCGCCTGGACTAAAATAAAATACCCAAGTCTTTTCAAAATATATTGTATGATTTCGGGAGAATGGCAGGTTGAAAATGGAATCTATGACCATGTTTGGAAGCGGTTGGGCGAGAGCAATCGAGTGGCACCAAGTAGAATTAATTTGGACTCTCAGTTTGGGCTACAGAAGACTTTAAAATTTGAAAAAGTGCTCATTTCGGGCATTTCTGGAGGTCAAATCAAAACGAAATTCTAAAGTTCTGGTCCGATTTTAATTCTGTTTGTGCCCTTGGGGTCAGCGGGTGAAAGTGTACTTGTGGTAGAAATTTGAGCAAAATCTATACCTAAATAACCCGTCTATGGGTGATTTACAAGTTTTCAAAATCAAAATCAAAATTGAGCTTATTGGGCCTACAAAATGGTATAAATCCAAACATTTATATACCGTTGGAATCGCAACGACGAGACGAATCCACATATACCCTTGAAAACACAAAATTCGAACATGACCTGCCAAGGTACTCGGATTCGCCTGGACTAAAAAAAAACCCAAGTCTTTTCAAAATATATTGTATGATTCCGGGAGAATGGCAGGTTGAAAATGGCATCTATGACCATGTTTGGAAGCGGTTGGGCGAGAGCAATCGAGTGGCACCAAGTAGAATTCATTTGGACTCTTAGTTTGGGCTACAGAAGACTTTTAAAGTTGAAAAAGTGCTCATTTCGGGCATTTCTGGAGGTCAAATCAAAACGAAATTCTAAAGTTCTGGTCCGATTTTAATTTTGTTTGTGCCCTTGGGGTCAGCGGGTGAAAGTGTACTTGTGGTAGAAATTTGAGCAAAATCCATACCTAAATAACCCGTCTATGGGTGATTTAGAAGTTTTCAAAATCAAAATTTGGCCTATTGGGCCTACAAAATGGTTTAAATCCAAACATTTATATACCGTTGGAATCGCAACGACGAGACGAATCCACATATACCCTTGAAAACAAAATTCGAACATGACCTGCCAAGGTACTCGGATTCACTTGACCCAAGTCTTTTCAAAATATATTGTATGATTCCGGGAGAATGGCTGGTTGAAAATGGAATCTATGACCATGTATGGAAGCGGTTAGGCGAGAGCAATCGAGTGGCATCAAGTAGAATTAATTTCAACTCTTAGTTTGGGCTACAGAAGACTTTTAAAGTTGAAAAAGTGCTCATTTCGGGCATTTCTAGAGGTCAAATCAAAACGAAATTCTAAAGTTCTGGTCCGATTTGAATTATGTTTATGCCATTGGATTCAGCGGGTGAAAGTGTACTTGTGGTAGAAATTTGAGCAAAATCCATACATAAATAACCCGTCTATGGGTGATTTAGAGGTTTTCAAAATCAAAATCAAAATTTGGCCTATTGGGCCTACAAAATGGTCTAAATCCAAACATTTATATACCATTGGAGTCGCAACGACGAGACGAATCCACATATACCCTTGAAAACACAAAATTCGAACATGACCTGCCAAGGTACCGGTACTCAGATTCGCCTGGACTTTAGGAGTCGCAACGACGAGACGAATCCACATATACCCTTGAAAACACAAAATTCGAACATGAGCTGCCAAGGTACCGGTACTCAGATTCGCCTGGACTTTAGTCCAGGCGAATAGATTCCATTCTCAACCAGCCATTCTCCCGGAATCATACAATATTTTTTGAAAAGACTTGGGTTTTTATTTTAGTCCAGGCGAATCAGAGTACCTTGGCAGGTCATGTTCGAATTTTGTGTTTTCAAGGGTATATATGGATTTGTTTCGTCGTTGCGATTCCAACGGTATATAAATGTTATAATGTTCAGTTTTATGTCTGTGTCACACGAGCGATTATTTCGGCAATTTTTCAGTAAATTTTGGTCCGGCATCTTCTGAATTAAAGTTACATACTTCAGCTGTGACATTTTTCTACCAAAAAATGTACAAATTAATCTTGAAGGGGGATCTAATGCATGTTATTTTAAGTTTGGTGGAGGTCTAGGGAGGAAACTAAAAATAAACGAATATAAATAGACCTCAAAACTAAACACTGGCCCCTTAATTATAAGTTGGATAAACAAAGTCCGAGTTTACTACAAGGTATATTTTCCAAGAGCAACAAAACAACAAGTGTTCTACATAATTACATAATTTACCTTATTTATACACACTGTAGTTGTATGGAATTGTGTACATCTTATAGACAGCATACCTGTACCTTTGTTTTCATCGTTATAATACTGCACTGGACACTAGATTACTCTTAAATGCATAATTATTACAGTGTTCATACTTATAAAGCACGCAGCTGCTTATATTGTGTACACTTACATACATACAGTATATATTGAGTCTAGTACAACGTATAAATGCCTCAAATACTGATCACCACACGCTCACACACATCCAGAAAATACGCCATAATTCAGCATGTACAGTCGTGGTCGAGAATACTTGAACACTCTACACATCCAGAAAATACGCCTTAATTCAGCTTGGACAGTCGTGCTCAGGAATTAAGGAACACTCCTCTTAGATCATTGACTAGTGAAAATCTATAGGAAGATGATTTTTCCTATGGCTTCCTTCAAAATGTTTTGTCCGTGTTTCAGAATTGTTTCTCCAAATGTTGTTCAGAAATTCCTGACCAGAACTTTACAGCCAGAATAACTAGTTCGTTGATAACTTAGAGGATGAATTTGTGGGGAATTTAGAGAAGGGACCATTAGCTATCGCTATCGCTGCTACGATATAAATCAAACGGTTCTATAGTCTGTTTACTTTCAGCTGTGGGTAAATTGACAAGTCCTTATCATGATTCCTTGGGGTATTCCTCCGGAAGAACTGGCGGTTTTGAGAAACAAAAGACCAGATTATTATTAATGTTTTATTATAGATATGCTGCAGAGGCATTGCAGTTTCATATCTCTCCATAAAGTTTTGAAATATCAGTTGATAAGGGATTCAAAACCGTCTAATAGTTGCCAGAAAATGAAGAAAAGGATGTCACCGGTACTGTAAGGGTTAAGGAGCATTGTTGTCTTATACTGGGAGAGGAAAATAAAGTTGAAAAGGTGGAAGATGACTTGTGAACGACGGTACTGGATGCGTATGAGCAGCGTCTCCCATGCATGCCTTTTACTCTCTCACTAACACAGCACAGTACTTTCAAGAATGACTTTATACATGTACTCCTTATAAGCCTCTCTACACCTCTACTATATAAGAAATATATTTCAAAGTTGTTCATAGTAATCGTAATGTCTAAGTTCCTAAACATACGCTGTACATGGAGTTATCGGAAGTTTATAAGAAGGACGACACACACGGGGAGATGATAGATTTATACCACTAAAGAACAATTAATTCTAAAATACTCTAATGAGCTACATATTTATAGTCTCAACTCTTTCAGTAGACTAGGATGCATTTCTTCCTTTTTTCCTGGCTAGCATCAGACGATTTTCCTCAGATTAGGAAGGGGATCATGGAGATCGGAGGGATACGAGATAACCCTTATCATTTTGACTACCAAAGGTCCTTCCTAAGCTGCATAAAATCATCTAATTGTAGCCCGAATGAAAGGACGAAATGCCTCATGATACCGAAAGGGTTAATCAATTGCCAACCCTAATATTTTCAATTAACAGGGTGTATAGATTCTAAAACACTATTTGCTTTCACAAATTACAATATCAAAAGGAATAAAAGTTTTGAATTGTCACAGGCAGTAGCGTACACGTCATAGAAAATTTGAATTTGTCGATTAAGGGGAGGTATATGGCTTTTCTGGACCCCCTTCTCCCTCATATTTAGCTCCATCAGTTATGAGATTCTAATACGTTCGCCCCATTAGTTTGGCGATTTTAAGACCTTTCGCCCCATATAATTTTCAATTTTAAGACCTTTCGTACCATTTAGGTGTAAACAAATATCTGGCAAGCGATAGCGAGCCTATAATTTAGTAGCAACCGGCCTTTGGACGTGACATTTTTCTAGCCGAAAAACATACAAAGTTATTTTGAAGGCAGGTCTTGGGAGTGTTTCTAGGGAGCAAACTAAAAAAATATATATAATAATAATAATAACATGAATAAAATAATAATAATAAAATACCCCCCCTTAAAATTCAAGGGTCCAGCTAGAATCCTGCCCTAAATATAGCAAGTTTGTTTCCAATTAAAATACTGCTATAAATTCCCTACCATCTTATAATCTAGAAGTATGGGTAATATTCACAAAATGCCACTCACAAGATCTACAATGATTGTTTTGAATATACCATTATTTTATATTATGGTATAATAGCTAAACAATATACCATTATTTTATATTATGGTATAATAGCTAAACAATATTTCTTTTCAGTAAAACAAAATAGGTATAGAAATAAAATAATTGTTGTAAGATAAAACACCAATTACTTTAGCATTGTAGTTAAGAAGAAATTTGACGTACGTAAATTGTAACACCAAATTACGCTTACAGTAATACATAAAATTGTAACGCCAAATTACGCTTACAGTAATACATAAAATACTCTAATACAGAAAACTCTTAAAGGGGGTCACCGGCTTTTTTTTTTTCTCTTTTTCTCCCTCTCTTTGGCTTGTATCCATTTGGCCCCATTCAGCCTACTGTTTTAAGACGTTTACCCCCATCCAGGTGTCAATATTTTCCTGGCGAGCGGGAGCGAGCCAGCATATACAGTATATATTTTTGTTTTGACAGCAAGCTAAATTTTTACATTTTTCGATAGAAAAATTTCTCCGTCGAAGCCGGATTTCTCCATACAATGCTGGCTCGCTTTCGCTCGCCAGGAAAAAATCGACACCTGTATGGGGATAAACGTCTTAAAACAGTTGGCTGAATGGGGCCGAATGGATACAAGCCAAAGAGAGAGTAAGAGAAAGATAAACAAAAGATAGGTGGGCTCCCTTTAATATTACAATACTCTAATACATAAAACTCCTTAATATTTGGCGACTTGCATTTTGTAGATATTGCCCAGCAGTTAGTATGATAAAGAAGGCAATATGACTTAGTATTTAATGACAGTGAGAATGAGAATAATACTGGTACCATAACCTAAATTAATACTGACCAAAACATAGACTATGGAATGGATGGGTATGTGAAAGACTAAGAGGGCCTGTATATTTGATTCTCGCCAGCCGATCAGAGTCGAGGAAAGCAAGTAACAACATATCTACTGAAAGGAAGGGCTGTGACTGCATACTATTAGCCAAAGGGATGTTTGACCACTTGTGAGAATTTTATGGGACGATTAAACCAAACAAATCCTACAAATTAACCGATATGGATCTGTAAATGTCTGAAAAGGAAAGGATAAGTCAAGCATCCTATATAATAACTTGACATGTTCTTATATGCAGCGAGAAATAGAAGACTCAACCCCAAGCATATTTTCATTGCGATTGGTTTGGAACGCTTGTATCTAAAACACACAAGCTTTCACTGCATCGGCCCGTACGCAAGACCTAATTTTATCGGCATTTACATGATGGCCAAGTTTATCGGCCCTAATAGTCCTTAATAGATGGGGATGGTTTATAGAAGGTATTGAGAGAACAGCTAATCAATGGAAATGGTTTACCCTAAAAGGAATACAGTACCTTTAATAGCACTACCGTCTTTAGGATCAGCTGTTAACGGTACGGCCATTTCTCTTATTTTTTTCTGTGGCTAGGAACAGGTGATTTTACTCAGATAGTTAATGGGTGATTGGGTATAGAGAATGTTAGGCAATGTAAATCCTCCTGTATCCATGCTCAGCTGCTGAATGGATTGACTTGTCAATCGAACGACACTTATTTTTTAAAAATTTATACAGAGAGAATAGGTTATAATACTGTAGGCTGGCATGAAGTATGTTAGAATAAAGTATTATTCACTGCAATGTTACTTACAGCTCTTGTAAATAATGAGCTCCGTGAGTTTAACTAAGATAGGTAGATTTAATGGAAGGGAAGCACAGGAAAGCGATTGAATTCAATATTTTTCTAGCGATTTGGGTTATGCGGCCTTTGGCCGAAAAATGTACACATTTATCTTGAAAGGGGGTCTAGGGAGTGTAATTTTATGCTTGATAGAGGTCTAGGGAACCAACTAAAAACCTTCTCTTAATTTAGATGAAGTACGTCTGCTAGCATATCATCTGACTGTCGCCCCTTACTGAACACTCGATCACCATCACAGAAATATTGCATAGTTTTAGAAAAGAAGTGTGATAGAGGGTGTGTTGGAGATGGAGAAATCATTAAAATTCCAGCTTAAATTCCAGTTCTGCCTATTAGTGGAAATTGTACTCTTGTTTGGCAGTTCTGGTTTTCTGTCAATTTTGTATATACTATAATTATACTCCATTGCTGGGGGTGGCCGACACGAGACAGAGCCCGAACAGAAACAATATTTAAAGTTGCTATTTTCAGGGTCTGGGACCACTTTCGCGTTCTCTCGCCCGTTTCTCTGTCTCGTCGAGTAGGAGAATTATACAAGGGGAGGAGGATTCGTAGCCACCTGCCCCGATTTTGTGTGTTCTGAAATCATTGATATTTAGTAGCAATCCTATTTTGAGGGACAGAATAATTCATTTTAAGTTTATCCAATTTCTCCTATGATGAGTTAAGTTTGGCAGCATTGTATAGATTAAACTCCAGAATCCTTTAATTAACTTAAATTGAATATAACATTATAGGCTACCACTTGAATATTTTCTCAGCTACCTTTATGTATGAATTTATACCAATAGCAACCAAGATTGATTTTTCGAAGATGGAGGCGAGATGCGAAATGGATGGTAATATGTTAAATTCGAGCACAGTCGTTTAGAGGCGATAAATGAAACGGTTATATACAGGAAAGGTTTGGGACAAGGTGTGTTTTGTTGGCATAAAGCCGGTATCACACGAGCGCTTTTTTCCTCAACATTTATCCTCAACACTGGTCTGGCAGCTAATGAAGTCAACATTTTATATACTACGGTTACCTAAATTCATCTATCATCAGTCTAGTTTCCAATACCAGTGCAAAATATTCCAGAAATGTAGCCAGAAATTTTTTGATCAGCGAACGTTGACTAAACGCTCTCGTGTGATACCGGGTTAAGTGTGTGAAACCCCTATACAATGAGCACTAGAGACTTGGATCTTACATACACAAAGTCAATAAGGACGATAAAACATATTTCAGTATCATGGGAAATAATAATAATACTAGAAAGGAATATTATACATGCACAATATAGAAGTAATGAATGGGAAAGGCTAGTTACATAGCTTAATACGTTAATAAAGAACATATGCACATGCAATACCAGACCAATATTAAACATAGGCTAAAATAAAGTCAACTGATATATAAAAGATGTAAATCAGAAATCATCTTAAAACTAGAAGAAACACTCAAAGTCTGGAATGGTTAGTCTTGTCAGTCAAATATAGAACAATTACTTTATCTATTCTACTAAGAGACAATTTTACTCAGCATAGGCAAAACTCTGGAAATCTGAGTGTTAAAATCATAATGAGTTAGTACCTTCCTTAGCTGACAAAAATTGGCTGTACTGTAGTATTGATACAAAATCTCCTATAATATATGAAGCAGGGTCAGGCTTTAAAATTCAATATATGTGGTTACTATATTATATACAGTAGTATGTATCACTGGCCTATTGTAAATTGAATAAATAATGTTAGGAAAAAAAAAAAAAAAAGGAAAAGTGGGGATTGGGCCTGAGTACAGTATATAGATAGATAGATAGATAGATAGATAGATAGGAATAAGGGTTTACAGATACTCTTTACATAAATTATCAATCCTTCTTGAAACATATTTGAAGCACATATTCAATCTATCATAGTTAAAATTAAATATATATTTAACACATACTGTATTTAGTTCCTATATTGTGTTCAACTGGAGTGATAAAGTTTTGTATCATTATTAGGGGGTTTGTAGATATTATTAGTTCAGTTAAGGGGAGATGGGTAATTTTTCTGGTCCACCTTCTTCCTCATGTGTAGTCCCATTAGTTCTCAGACTTAAGACCTTCGGCTGGAAGACGTTTTAGATGGAAGCAGAATTTATTTCTATTGCTTATACAGATGCATAATATGTATCTTTTAAGTTCTTCAGTTATCAAACATACTGTACTGTACTGTGCATTAGGATATATTTAAATTAACAGTGCTTGTATATTAATCAGTGATCTCAGTGCAAAACTTTACACCCAATGTAAATTTAATATAATTGTACATGTTAATATCAAATAATTGTACAGTACTGTACTCTCTTCTAAAGAACTGTTGACATATACAAATCTTATCTTTGCACAATAAATATAATGTAACACCTTGGCAAACCATTTGTGATGTAGCTATTTATTAATTTTGGCACTTAGTAACTTTGGACTAGATAGTTTGGCACAATGTTGGCTAGGCTTAGTTAACCTTATACTGTACTGTAGGCTATATGTTCAATTGACTATATAATTTATTACATTAATACACCGGATCTGTGAAAGTATTAGTAGGTTGGGTTAGGCTAAGTTGTATGTATAATGTATAAACTCAGGCACATACCCCATTGCTGGGGGTGGCCAGCTGTAGATAGAGCCCGAACAGAAACCTGTAAAGTTTCTATTCTCAGGGTCCGGGACCACTTTCGCGTTCCTTTGCCCGTTTCTCTGTCCCGTCTAATAGGAGAATTATACAAGGGTAGGAAGATTCCTAGCCCCCTGCTTATGTTAATAACACATAATGAGTACCTTTTTTTGTATTCAACTGCGGGCCAAACTATTTAATCAAAGGATAATGTAAGCCGTATGTGGATATCTGTAAGCCCCAGTAACTGTCAGCGCAACATATTCTACTCACTGAATACTGTATACACACTACCTACACACCTATGAATATTAAAAAGTGGAATCCTTAAGCTATGCAGACTTGTATCTTACTGCAGATATAAACAGTTTGATTTATTTTACAACGCCATATTTTGATTTATGCTTTATGCTTATAAACATAGGCAAGATGAATTCCAGTGTTGTCATGAGAAACAGAAGCAAAATTCTTTGTATGTACACTCTTACAAAAATATCCTCTACCAAACAGATCATAAGGCAGAAATTAACGATATATTGTCACCACTTGTTCTACACGGGGAAGGGGTCATCTTACACATTACAAATCATTCAAAAAGAAGAGATTATAAGACGTTCGGACCATTAGTTTATGCGATTTTGAGACCTTTTGCCCCATTTCTTTGTCAATATCAAGACATTTCGTGCCATTCAGGTGTCGATTTTTCCTGGCAAGTGATAGCGAGCCTGTAATTTTAGAAGGAAGGAACGTCTCATAATCTCAATTTTATTCTAGCTACCAGCAGACAATTTCACCAGAAGGAGCAAACCCTCGAACTGTGGTGGCATTGTTGTTAAGGGGAGATGGGTTTTTTTTTTCTGGTTCCTCTTCTCCCTCATGTTTGGCATATTAGTTTTGAGATTTTATGTCGTTCGCCCCATTAGTTTGGCAGTTTTAAAACCTTTCACCCCATTTATTTGACTTTTCGTGTCATTTAGGTGTCAATTTTTTCCTGGCGAGCAAAAGCGAGCCTGCAATTTAAGCGGAACCGGGGTCTAGGGGGGTGTAATTTTAGCTTGATGGAGGAAACTAATAAAAATTATAAAAAAGATATATAAATGAGCAAATAAACACGCCCATCCCCCACCTTAAAGCCAAGTCACGTGTAAACTTGTCTTGTTTTTTCGTTCTGCAACTTTTTATATGACAATTTAAATGTACAACTTGCAAGGGCTAGGGCGTATCCTTGTTAAAGTGACCGTACAGGACATTTGCCACGAATCGCTAGACCTAAGCATCCACACTCTTGACGTCTACCAGTGGCACAGGGTGGGATCAAACTGCCGACCCTTTCATCAGCAGTCAGACGCACTACTGACCCTGCCACATAATAACTGTCTTGATAGCGTAATGTATAAGTGTGCGGAATTTTGGTGTGAGTGTCCTAGGTTCGAGTCCTTGGAGTGCCACATGTATTTGTTGATTTCATTAATTGAGTTTAGAAGTGAAGTTGGTTGGTGAACATTTTTAAATACAGTATTATATAATATAGGTAGATAGGCCTACATATTTACAGTGGCAACTTTGGTATTAATTACGTCAGTATTTTTACATACACTAAATACAAAAACTAGAAAAGAGACACAGATAAAAGTGTTACAAACAACAAATGATTGGTAACAGTAACGGCGGAAATTCCGTGAATGAGTTAAGGGGGTAGTGCTTGTTTTTTGGTCTATGTAATTATTTATTTATCTATTTTTGAGTTTCCTCACTAGACCTCTATCAAGCTTTAAAAAACACTCCCTAGACCCCCTTTCAAGATAAATTGTTATGTCCCGGCCGAAGGCCGGTTCCTTCTAAAATGACAGGCTCGTTATCGCTCGGCAGTAAAAAATCGACACCTGAATGGCACGACAGGTCATAATATTGACAAAGAAATGGGGCAAAATATCTCAAAGTCGCACAAACTAATGGGCCTATAATCTCAAAACTAATGGGGCTAAACATGAGGGAGAAGGGGTCCCGAAAAAGCGACTACCACCCCTTTAACCCGATACGAGTAATACTGAAGAGGTAGAATCAACAAGGCGCCACGCGAACAGTTTTATCCGCGTTTTCTCCGGCCTGTAACCGATTCTGGCTACTATAATTTTTCATCACAAGGTCGCTGATTTTCCCTACGATTGCCTGATTTATATGCTATCATCATCATATCTAGGTGCTAACTTAACCAAAGCTAGTTACTTCGGTGTGTTTATACAAAATTCACTAGTCATAATCAGTTCTATTAAATCTTGGAGCGGAGGCTATAGAGAAATTACGCTTAATAAAAGACCTGTGATTATTATTATTACCGGTATTATTTATTCTTACAGTTTCTTACAGTAGATCCTCTGGAAAAAGGCAAACTAGGCCTGTGTATCCAGCTCAGTACCAGTATTTGCACTGCTGCGGTCGTTCACGGTGTTGGCGGTAGCAGACGCAAAATTTTTACTATTCTGTATTTTTGCTTTATAATCAAACTTCAAATCTTGTCTTCCCCCATGCTTTATCAAGATTACTTTCAAACTCCCTTATTGATTCGGAATCGACTACATACTGGGGCAGTGCGTTCCACTCATTTACCACTCTATCACAAAATGAGTTCTTTGCCTTCTCAAGCCTATTTCTTTCTTTGTAAATTTTCTTAGAGTGTCCTCTCGTTCTTGTTCCCTCCCGCATCAAGAAGATACCTTCACACACATCCTCATCATACTTTCCTGACACTATCTTAAAAGTCTCTATCATATCCCCTCTTTCTCCTATATGCCAGTGTCGGAAGCCCCAGTGTCCTCAACCTCTGCTCATAGCCCGCATTCTTCAACGTTGGTACTAGCTTGCTAGCTCTCCTCTGCACTTTCTCCACTGCTTCTATATCCTTTACCATATATGGAGCCCACACCTAGTTCGCATATTCCAGGTGCGGCCTAACTTTATATTGGCTCTTAAAACGCCGGAAAACTGCCCGTGCGAGGCCGCCTGTAGAAGTAGGTGGTATAGACTAAACTTGACATATATATTTTGTTCTGTATTTCTGTGGAATGCTACAAGGAAGGAAACTAGAGAGTGAGTGTGGGAGTTTAATGGTCTCTTAAATGGCCTCTTATTCCAAACCATTTATTTATTTATTTTTATTTTTTTAAATAATAGTTTAACCAGACCACTGAGCTCCATAAAAGAACTCTCATAGGGCTGGCCCGAAGGATTCGATCAAGATATATAACTAAACGAGTGAAGACAGATAGGGAAGGGCAGTAGGGGAACAAATCGAGGAAGGTGAAGACACGCAGACATTTCTTGCCATTTCATCAATTTCAGCCAGACCACATGAGCTCCACATCAGAGCTCTTATAGGGCAGGGCCTAAAGATGAGGCAAGAACTGCTACATCGCAACACCAACCAAGAAGTGATCAGGTCGAAGGTAGAAAAAATCACATCGAGAAGCAAAAAATGCATTACCGAAGGGAATCAAGTCAGTTCGGCCACATCAGCAACCGAAGAGACAAACAGGTCAGGAGTCAACCACCTAGCCAGGCCAGGGAGACATGAAATATAGGCTTCCCGAGGACAGCCGGATGGAATAGAAGGGGAAAAACATAGAATGAGGAAAAATTACTCAAAATTAGTCAAGCTGAGGACAAAAGCTCGAGGGGAGATAGGAAGGGAAATGACCACAACCATCCCCCATCAAGCCCCAGTCGCCGGCCCCGAAGCCCCCCAACCGCGTCAAGGAGAGTAGTATCAGGGGGGACCATTTCAGGTAGATGACAAAGTTTAATTACAGTAATATATATTTTTGCTACCGTCCGACGATACTACTCCGCTTGAGAAGGAATTTAATTAAATAATGAGTATAAAATGGTAATCCAACAATTAAAATAGGAGAGTATTTAGCTAGAGCAAATGGGCTGTAAATTTCCACATCCATTCTCTGATTGATTCTTTGCAAATGGTAGAAATATTAACACAGTTACTCAAAAATAGCACAATTTACATTAGTGTTACCTAAAGAGATCCATATTTTTCTCCCACACTACTACCTACATCATTGGATTGTGTAATTACGCTTCTCCCTCTCTGTAAACGAGACAAACCTATCACGAACGGAAAGAGTAACACGGAAAAAGGCAGACGTCACCGACACGTATATTATTTATAGGAATGTGTGGCCGTAGCGGTTTAGGGACATGACAGGAGTTTAGAGTCATAGAAAATGTAATGGATCCATGAACATTTTGTGGTAATGCTGTTTGAGTATTTGAACTCTCTTTACCAATGAATAAAACTTTTTCAGTATTCAGATCAGACCTTTTTCAATTATATAATAATTTTGACATTGTCATTAACAAATCTTGAACACATTAATGCAAGTTTAAAGACCGTTTCGTCCGCAGAGAATGTGGTTTCAGTCGTACGTGCTAAATGAATGAAATAATTTATTATAAATTGGGTAAGACTCATTTAGCATTTCTAAACACAGTGGCTAGAGTAATTAACCATATTATTCCTTAATTTCACTAAAACAAAAAATAATAATAATTTAATCTAGGTTATTAAGCATGTAAGCTATTTTTTGCTAGTTGTGAATAGTTGAAAAGGTGTATTCCCTAAACTGCTCAATTCACACCAGAATAATAATTCAGCAAATTTTGCTTACAGTATTATCACCAAGCTAGTGATGAGGCATAGACACACACACACGGAACCACTAAACTGATGGTACCATAAGAGGCAAAAGTACTTATACGGTACCCTGTTTCATTTCAACTGACGGTAAATAGCAAAGTTCCCATCAAGATTTTTCAGTTATTTTTGAAGATTTTGTAGTGAAACAGGGTGTAATTATGAAATCTTGGTCTTAGTATGATAGAGACATACTGTAGTAGTTTCATATTTGTCCATTAAGTATCGAGAAATTAGCTGCTAAGGGATTCAATTTGTCGCCAGATGAAAAGAAACAGTACTGTATAGGTAATCAGTAATACAGTAAAGCAAAATTTAATTAATGAAATATATATAATAATGATAAAATGTAACTGTAAATAATAAACAAATTATATAAATTATGTGATAATACATACTGTAATCAATCATAGTATTTATATTTAGTCAAAAACAAATAAATATTTCAAGAATTTGTTAACAGCTTATACTTTAAATAAATCTTAAATTATTATCAATAATATACTTGCTTAAAATAACCAATATTGTTTTAAATATATGAACTATCAATGCTTCTTATGCACATCATAACCCGCTGTCACACAGGGCATATCAGCAGCAGAACTATATCGGAGTCGCTACACATTTTGAGGTACTTCTGTGGATGTTTATATATTAATGCCGGTATTCATTTGACTGTTCAAGATTGTGAGTTGCAAGCTTCAAAATCACGTCATTAAGGAGCTGAAAAATCAGATAATAAATTAGACTACCATATATTTTAGAACGAATTTGGCGACTCGGAGGATATCTGCCGCTAAAATCCTTGTGTTACTCCGGTTGTAAAGAGTCTATATAAAGTACATTTATATCCTCTACAAATAGAACACATTGTGGGGCACAGACTTATATTCAAGCTTTGACTTACTCTAGTTAGCAACAATTATCTTAGAGGAAATCCTTATGAACAGATACAGGTCTCCCTCACTATTCGATCTGTGCTATTATCATTGGGTATTAGGTGTTTTGGTTTTGGCTGATCCGAGAATGCATCCCCATTTACCCAATTAATTTGAGGGTTAATATGTGATTTTTCTATTTAAGATCGGGTTTTCAGGAACATAATCCAATTGTATAATGAGGCAGACCTGTATTACCATATCAATGCCATGTATGAGCCACCTCTAATCTCTAAAACATTCCCTAGCAGTAGCAGTTGCTAAAGCGTTGTTTCCACATATCAATTTTCATAAGTTCTTTTGCATTTATATTGTCTCGTCCTAGTTTTGGTTTGTTTATTTTGCAAGTTTTACATAATATTACCACGGCAAAGTTAATAGCACATTTTCGACATATATATTTCCTAATTATTGGAGGTGTGCTTTAGAAGATAGGTGTCATATATGGCATATAAAATGGAATCAGTAAACTTGTGGACAATTGAACATTTGTCGGAAAGTCAGTGCAATCCCTGGTCACAATTAGATGAGGTTAGATTATATTTGGTGTGTGTGGGTTAGATTGCTATAGGTTGGGTAAGATTAGGTTAGATTATGTTAAATTTTGGTGATTTAGGCTAATCCATTTATTCCATTTGTCCACAATTATACACTGGAATTATCAGAAGTATCGGGGGGTTTTATCATACAAAACTACATTGGGATTTTCAGAGACGTCTCTGCTAAGTCCGGACATAAAGCTAACTTCGGACATTTTTGGATGTAATATAATGAACCGCAGTAATGGCAATGCGCAATTGTTTCCTGGCACTTGTTCTAGACTCTCTGGCACTGGTATCGGAAACTATGCTGACGGTAGAATATATTAGAGGGCTAAATTCTGACGAGGCATACATTTGAAGCTGTCAGACCACAATTGCTGACAAAAAAATGCCAAAGAAGTTGCAGAAAAATGCTTCTCAATGTTATGGAAATACAAATACAAAGGAAGTGTTTTTTTTCATAGTATCAATCCATTTTCTATGAGATGTCCAAAATTATCTCCCTTTCCCAAAATAGCCCAGTGTGCCACTTCCGTACGGCTGGCGTCATTAGTCCTTAGATTCTGGCTAATATTAGACGAGTGTTTGCAGCTTAGGAAGGACGTTTAGTAATCAGAGAGGCGCATTATATCTCCGTTAATTCGTCGACTATCATCAGTCCTTCTTCCTAAACAGAGTAAAATCGTCTCATGATAGCCGGAATGAAAGGAAAAATAACCAGACTGAAAAGAGTTAAGGGGGGATGGGCGTATTTATTTGCTCATTTATATATATTTTAATAAAAAAAAATTAGTTTCCTCCCTAGACCTCCATCAAGATTAAACAAAACACCCCCAAGACCCTCCTTCAAGATAAATTTGTATATTTGTCCTGGCTGAAGGCCGGTTCCCCTTATATAACAGGATCGCTATAGATCACCAGGAAAAAATCAACACATAAATGACACAAAAAGTCTTAATATTGACAAAGAAATGGGACAAAAGGTCTTAAAATCGCCAAACTAATGAGCCAAACGTCATTAAATCTGAACACTAATGGGACTAAACATTAGGGAGAAGGGGGACCAGAAAAATGACCCATCTCCCCTTCAAAGTATTCTAAGGTATTCTATAAAAGGCAGTAAATATTATACATGAATGCTGAACAATTATTATAGTCGGCATTAAAAAACTAAATATCTTGCTATGCTCCAAGAAAATCCTGTTTTTTTAATAAATATCAGAAAGGGGGGAATATAATAGAAAGTAATTCATTAATCAACAAATAATTCGGAAAATACAGTAATATATTATGTGTTTTCCCTACATAAGATTAAGTTTGGTGACTGGGGGATTCTACATATACAGTATATATATATTATACCTATTAGGGCCATACTGTTCATAAATTTATCTACACTTATTGACTAGAGGAGTTAATAATTTTCTGTATCATATGTGACTAGATATTAATACTCTTTCACAACACAGGTAGAAATCCTTACACCACTTTAGCACACACGGTATCATTACAGATAATAAAAGTAAGTCTATAATTTACTTAAGATAATTTCCTTTTTGATTTATAGAGGGTGGTTACAAGAATGTATACATATTGAATAATTATGTGTGAGCCAATGTCAAAACTCAAGTTCATGGTCCTAATATGCACAGATAATCTTATGCTTAATTTCTACCATTTCTGTTCGTCAAATTGAAATTATATTAATATCCTTTTAATCAAAGGTAAACTTAAAACTCTTAGAACAAGTTAGAAGATGGGAGATTCTTAATCTCAGAGTGCAAGAATAAAGAAGAATTAGAGTAATATCCTAAGCAAATGAACAGCGATGAGCAATAGTAGCCATGCACCCATTTGACTATATATATAACTCAAATAGAATATAAGAATAGAATAGAGTCAATAGAATACTTGATTATGTTCCAGATGTTTGACAACTTCGCTTTAGTGATGCAGATAATCGAATGGGCGCATTCTTATTAATGTTACAGCTGTACATTAGCATTAAGGTTAGATATGGATATTGGCCATTTTGAAAAGAATCAATATTGGGTATATTGAAAAGAATCCTGACAATGATAGGGGATACTGGACACCTTATACGTAAAGTGAGATAAGATATTCAAGTCAAGAATATAAGGCATTAAGAGTCGGCCACCCCCAGCTTAAAAAAACAGAAAAAACATAAGTGGAGAATGTGCCTGAGTAGATAGATAGAATAATCAATAATAATCAAAGCATTAATGTGTACAGTATGTTCTAGTTATAATGGAACTATTTCAAAATCAATATTAGCAAATATTGTGTTCACTGTATAGAGGGTTTGATACAGGTTTTATCTATCTATTGCCTGACGCCGTGATCCCCGAAGGGGTGATACAGGTTTGAAGCGAGGAAATAACAGGAGAACATAAGAAAACGGGAGTCTGCAGAGAGCCGATTGGCCCAGACAAGGCAGATCCCTTTCAAGAATAAAGAATACCTCTAAGGGCATGAACTGTAAATGCACAGGACAGTCTTTGTAACATTGAAGGACAGATAAATATACAACATTTGTCAATACTCTTCATCACATAATACAGTGAAGGCGGTATCACACGAGCGCATTTTCTTACAATTTCCGATAAGCAAGTATTCTTTCGTTATATTTTGAGATTCTTTCGCATTGGAATCAGTAACTAGATCATATGTTGTCGTTCCCTAAGCTGCCTGGCCTTTCTTAGGGATTCGGGGGTTATTCGGCCAGGCAGCTTAGGGAACGACAACAACTAGATCGTATGTAGATGATGTTAGCTAGTTTGATTATTATGGAAGTTAAATTTTGAAGCTACCAGGTTAAAATTGCTCGTACAAATTGAGGGAAATATCGCTCGAGTGACACCGCCTCGATTGGCTGTAACTGCTGTCTGGAAGCACTAGAAGGGGAAACGTGGAATGGTTAAAATATCCTGGCTATTATTATGGTTGTGTAGTTTCAGCAATAAACGCTTGCACTTTGGGTTAGTTAGTCCTGGCGGGCGGATGGGGCAGTTCAGTTTTCTATACAACTTGGTGTTATTATTATTATTATTATTATTATTATTATTATTATTAAGTTATAATTATAACACTCAAGTTACTTCAAAATAGGATCAACTCAACATTTAAATACTGATAGATTAAAGTTTACAAACTATAGGATATATTCGTAAACACTAAAGACGTTATGCTGACAAATTGTATGTTGAGCGCCAATGACAAAGACAATATTCTTAACTAGTCAACACTAAGAATACTGTACCACGTGTAACTGGCCATAACTGTGCACAAATATCACCATTAAACTACCTCTGAACAAAACATTACCATAAGTATATAAGGTATACATGTTATTGATAGAAAACAAAACTGCCCTCATATTCTCATTCACAATTCATTTAAGATTTCATAACTTTTCCACTATAATAAATTGAACAGTGTGGATGTAATGAATAAACTATCTAATATAGGTACACAGGTCCTACCTATTGTTGTAACGTGAAAAGACATATTTCAAAAAGCGATACTATTATCCTGGTATCTACATTTTATCATAGGAAAGGCATATACATATACAGTATATATATATATATATATATATATATATATATACTGTTATATATATATATACAGTATATATATATATATATATATATAATGACAGGGCAGAATCCGTTTTCATATTATTCAGGGGTAAGCTCAAGGAGACAGAATTGTGAAATAATTCTTACTCCACACACAGAGATACTATAAGTCAGTAATTCGTCTGCACCTTTCGGGGTCTATACTGTTATACACACTTGGTTTATGAAAGTGACGATATACAAATGCTTCGGTTCTTGGCTGCAGATATTATGGGTACAATTTAATATACAGTACTTTAAAGAGTCGTGTGGTCAAAGGCAATACACACTATCACAACTTCAACTCCCAAGTTTTTGCTTACTTTTTTCTTAGTACATTGTCTGGAGTCGGCCCCCCCCCCCCCCCAAAAAAAAAAAAAAAAAAGGAAAAATAGGAAAAATGGGGATTGGGCCTGAGCATATAGATAGATAGATAGACATTCTAATAATGGGATATTTTATTAAGCGTTATTTCCACAGCGATTTTGATAAGTTATTTTGCCTTTATCTTGTGTCGTCCCAGTTGTGGTTTGTTTATTTTGCAAGTTTTACAATTTAATTTATGGATTTTGAGAAACAACTTGAATTTAATATGTGAGAGTGATGTATGACCTTCGACCTGACCATGACTAAGAATAATTTCACATACCATAATAGAATGGAAATTATTTCAAGGTTCACTATGTCTGTTAATCACCATTGCTTTCTGAATTAATTAATTAATTAGTCCTAATATAGCACAATGATAAAGTAATACAGTACATTTTTGTTATTCAATATATCTTTAAGATACAAATCAAGTTAGAAAATATAATGGACTGCGCCAACAGGTACTTATTAAGCCTTTTTTGTTGAGATTCGAAAATGTGAAAAATCTTACTATAGCATATGACTCCCATACATTCATAAGCTTGAGATGATTGGAGACGCACATTGGAGGCGTACATTGGGGACGCACATTAGAGACGCATACATTGGGGACGCACATTGTAGGCGTACATTGGGGACGCACATTAGAGACGCGCACATTGGGGACGCACATTAGAGACGCACACAACATGGATCAGGGTACTCGTGACTCATTACGCAACGCAGAGAGATGCGCGCACATACACGCACATAACTGTATGGAAAACATTAATATATGCACACAGTCACACTGCGCACATCTTCAAATATACGGGCATTCACCGTGCACACAACATAAACATACGCACAGTTGTCTTGCACATGAGACAATAAAATGTACACAAAAAGACTCAATGCATTCAAGATGTACCCACCGATACTTTCAGTCCGCTAAAGACACACTGGGCCATTTTTTTTTCAAACATACTTTTAACTAATACAAAAACAAACTTTATAGAAAAGTTACAGAGAGGTTGCAATATGCTGATTCCTCAAAAAAGTTCAGAACAGAGGTGTGTCTAATTGCATGATTAAGAAGTACTGCATTCAAGTATTACATGTAGTGTCAGAAATGGTTTTGCAGGAGCTAACTCGTAAATGTATGTCTGCAGAAAATGGCCCACTGACCTCATCTTCACCGAACCATACACGTTTGAATATACAGGTCTCCCTCACTATCCGATGCCCCTATTTAAGATAATATTATAGGTTTTTAGGTATTGGTGTTTGGGTTTTGGCTGGTCCCAGAACGCATCACCATTTACCCCATTAATTTTAGGGTTTGCTATACGATTTTTCTATTTAAGATCGGGTTTTCAGGCACGTAACCCAATCGTAAATCAAGGGAGACCTGTAATCTCACCTTCACCCAGCTTTATCCAAGCTAGATTACGCTCATCGTCATCAAGCCTTCTTAATACTGAATGTACTCTCATCTTAACTAAACCCTAGACATGCTAGATAAACGATAATTCTCATCATACCTTACAGGCTCTAGATACTGTAAACTCTCTTACTCTCCTCACCAACACTTTATACACATGCCAGAGATAACCTTTCATACTGTCATTATCTCTAAACCTTACTTATGCAGGCTAAGAGATAACCTTTCATACTCGCATTATCACTATATCTTACTTATACAGGCTATCTTCTCATCTTACACATGCTGGATATACTCTGGGTTGAGGAAGGAGAAGCCCTGGAATTCGGTCTGGTCGAGGTTCATCATGAAGAGCTTGTCGGTGGGAGTGAGCTCTGTGCGCTCCGAGGTGAACTGCTTGTCGAAGTTGCTTACGTCCTTACGATGGCGCTGGAATATACAACAACCAATTAGATTTAACTATGAAAAATTGATGATTATAGGGATGAACTACCTTATATGAATTATAATATCGATACCTAACCGAACTAAATCTACCTAAAGTGTATAATATGTCCTTATGATGACACGATTAGTTTTACCCATGAATATTTAAAATGAAAATCTACATACATTATATTGAATGTACAGTACAGTATAAACATTTGATGTACATAAGTTGCTCACATCCTTATAATGAAGCTTTTGATTAGTTGCTGAAATCATATATTGAATTTTTAAGTTTGATATACCTGAGTTTCTCACACCCTAAGAAATGGGGTTATTACTTTTGAGTAACTAAGTTTTACTATGAACAAGTTTGATCTAAACATGTAACTTGGATGAATTACAATCGCATATCATATTGTAGTTTCAGCTGGTATCTTTTACTAAGCTTTGTGTATATAATGTTGCAAAAATCCACAGCATTATCTACAAACTCAATCACTCTTTTCCTGACAATTTCTATTGAAATCGAGTATAGTAGTATTACAGTACATACATAAAACAACCTGGATGATCTAATGATAAACACATTATGTAATTCACATTCGATGATAATGAATATTTAATGTTAGAATCAAGGACGAAAATGAATGGAGACAAAATATCGCTGTGGAAGTGATAAATATGTGAACAAAATTGAACAATGCTGGTTCTGTATTATATAGTTATTAAATAGCTATTACACTTTACAATTTTTTAATTTACAGCACGTTAAAACAGTAATCTAAATACTGTAGGATTTCTATGCAATAACAAGCTAATTAGCATAAAAAATCAACATTATAAGTAACAATATATTTATAGGACTGTTGGCTATACGATGGGTTAGAACAATATATTAATAAGCAAATATGTAGTGCACGCCTGATATACACAATTTGTTCAAACATATAATTCCCTTACTGAATTATTATTGTTGGTAATATCATTGTACTGTATACAAAACATTACTTCTGTCGTAAAGAATCAATCATATTTCAATAATTATTGCACCAAGTTATTTTTTTTTAAATATTATGACCTCTTGTCATGTACAGTATTGGCTAAACAAATTTAAGTATTCTATAGAAAATAATTATATATTAAGAGTTTAATTAACAGTGTATATTGCAAATCACTAAGTGGAGATTACAAACTTTTAAGTGGATGTTGCAAAGTTTTAGGTGATTGTTGCAATCTTCTATTTCTATCATGCAAAACAGCCTTGCAAGAGAAAATAAATTAAATAAATATATCTCAGACTAAAATGCATAGATTTATAAATAAACTTGTCTATGAACGGTGCAGGACAAGACATATAAAGCCACCAACAGGCCCAGCTGATACAGGTGTTCAATTACTTAAGCTATTTTAGCTTTATATGAACATAGCAATGGCAAGCACAGCAGCAGAATTTAAGCATTATATGTTATGCATAAGATTGTCCTTGCTAAGCTCATATATATATATATACTGTATATATATATATATATATATATATATATATATATATATATATATATATATATATATATATAATTATAGTATAGCTAAAAGTGCATAAACTCAATTATTCCTGTAACCGCTAGATCTGTTGGCGGTGTACGTACTTACCACACATAACAGCAAACGACATCTCGCCACTACCTGCTAAAAATCAGTACGGTACGCCACAACATAAAATAAACTTCCTATTTGCTAGCGTAAACATCATGAAAGTCACCACTGCATTAACTTTGCCATTTGTCTAAAGAAATCAACAAAATGCCTTCAATAGCAAAGCAGATTCACACAAGGATTTTTTTCAGCTACTTATAATAGTTTAATCTGTCTTCACACTATTAATGATGCGGTCATGTTGCTAGTAATATTTGGAAGGTATTATTGGTTATGGTAATTGGTGTCCTCACATTTTGGCAATTTTTCTACCTAAAAATGTACAAATATATCTTGAAGGGGCATCCTGGGGTTGTTATTTTAAGTTTGATGGAAGTCTAGGGAGGAAACTAAACAAATAATACATAATGCAAAAATCAACCAAAAAATGAATCATCACCCCTTAAGGATATCCAAAATTCTTACTTGGGTATATTGAGGGCTTATAAAATGGACATGAGATTATTGGATCACACCACATTTCAACCTACTTATTTATTTCATATTATCACCAACCCACCAATTATCTTACAAATAAACCTAGTAATGATATCAATGAATCTAATGAATACATGTGGTACTCCAAGGATTCGAACCTAGGATAATCACACTGAAATTCCGCGCACTAACCTTTACGCTATCAAGATGGGCAATATTTCGCCCTGGTTTTCCTGGCGACCTTCAGAACATCTGGCAATATTAATGTTGTGGCAAGCTACAGTCAGCGCTGTTTACGGAAGAGATCCTTCAGCATGCAGGAATGGGAGAACTTTCAATAAATCCAAAAAAAATTGAAGACACAAAAACTCACTCGAAATCACAAAACATCATAAGTTATCCCATTTCTGATTACCGAAAGATATTATACAACGCAATAAGTAAATTAAAAAAAATATATATACAGTATTCCTTCCGAAGCACTATCATGATAAGCTATTTCACTATTAGTAAAATGTTTAATGTTAATTATTATGTTCTCTCCACTAACCAACTTTACTCCTAAACTCAATTAATGAAATTAACAAACACATTTGGCAGTCCGGGGATTCGAACCCAGGACGCTCACACTGAAAATCAACACACTTATGCATTGCACCACGAAGACTTGAACATTTGAGACTTTATAAAAAACATTTGAGGATGAGCACTATATTGACAACAATTCAATCAAGTGCTCCTACACAAATTGAGTTTTTATGATTTTAGCCATAAGATTTCATGTAAATCTAGACTCAAAATTTGTGTTCTAACTTTAAAACGTCAGCACTGCTTCACTCTCTTGAAGTGAGAAAATGTTTCAACAAAACTGAAAAACGTATTCGTGTGTGATGAGATATTTTATTATATATCAATGTGATAATAATGAAATTATGAAGATGGAGACGATTACAGCTATTGCATTTCGTCCACTTTATATGGATTTGTCAATATAACCATATATATTGTATGAACAGTAGAATAGCTTGTGGTCACTTTAACTTACTATCACACAAACAGCTTATCATGAAGGTATATATAATGCTCTGTCTAAATAACAATACAATAAATAATAATATAAATCACATCTAGCAATACAGTGACGCTAAACTACATGTATCAATAATCGATATCTCTACAAAATTATCTATATCAACTTCTGAACACTAGATTAATATTGTACAGACGCATTTAATAGTTGAAAGCACTTTCATATTCATTACGTATTTTCTCTTTGGATGTAAGCTAAAAGTCATCATATATTGAATGACATCGATGAGTGAACAAATATATGTTCGAAGTTTACTCTTTCCACTCAAACATTCTTAAAAGAAAATGTGCAAACGGAAGCAAACCCTGATATAACTTCTTATATGACAATTGAGGATCAAGCAACTTCTGTCCACATCGAAAGAGTAATAGAGTTTATGAAGGATTCCACTGACTATTAAACACAACTTTATTACCCGTCAGAATACATCCATCACGTCCTTATGAATTGTACTATGCAAACATAGCCATCAGGATTACCTAATGTTGTTTATTTGTTTTATACATTAGAAAGTAAATGTAATCTGTCAATTGTGTTAAGCAATTGAAGATAAATGTGAATCATTATTTTATATATAATTATTACATGATATAGAATGCTTATTCATCTTTTTGCTTAATTCATATCATAGGAAACTCAGGATATATTTGTGATAGTAAGGTTACACTCCAAAGTCAAGTCCAATCTCAACAACTTCAACTTTAATTTCCTCCCTTGATATATGAAAAATATTCCTTAATACATTAACAAAGCTTTAATATATTCTTTATACGTGAGTGTTAAGGATATCTTTTAATTAAGGAAATAACTGAGGATAAATTTATGAAGGTGGGACATGACTTTAGAGAGGTACTGTACATTTAATGTCTGTTTATAGTTGCAAGATTTGAGAGTGCATTTCTAGCTCAACTATTCAATATTGCAGAACTAAGATCATAATTTGTCAAAAACGTTGGCATGCTATGGTGTTACACAGTATGTATCATTGTTAGTGTGTATAACATTAAAAATATGAATCTATAGGTCTACTGTATTATTTTCCTTTGTACTGTCTGAAAAATTGTTAGCGTAACATTAAAAACACGCAAATCTATAAGTTAAAACACATCTTTCCATTCACTGAGGTACTAGAATCAAAGCTCCCAACAAAAGTTTTAATTTTATTTAACTAATACTTTATAATTTGAAAGTGTGACAACCGGGGTAGCAGGGTGTGGGGACTAAATCCATAAGTCTCTGAAGCTAAGCCACAAAGACGGCCCCTTTTGCGGAAATTAATCGTAAATGGAATGGTCTGAATTGAACGATACCCAGGACCGAAAAATACGGGCACCAGTCGTCAAAATAATAATGATAACTATACCTTGCGCTTCACATGTATAGCGATGCGCAGGGTAATAATCTACGTTTTCTTTAGCGGACCCTCTTTGTGCCTTAGCGGAGATTATAGTAAACGGGACAAGACTTTACCAACTACTTGTACACTGACATTGTCGCAAAATGGAACCTGTAATCATTATTTTAGTAAGACTTAAAAGTATTCATTAACACTGATGGCTACGCTACGGCTTATATCCCCAATTTCCATATCTGTCACCTAATTCTGATCTAATAGACTTTATAAAAACAACCATGGAGACAAAACGTGGGGTAAAATATGTCTTATAATATCTGGTTTTCAGGTTGTGAACAATAGAATTATCTGCAATTAGAAAACAACACATGTTTCATCCGTCATGTTAAGAATTATAAACTTGATTTAACTATACTGTAGAGTCCCTTAATAATCATCTAAGTTACAACAAGCCCTCTGATTTTGATAGTACCAAGTTTTGTGCCTTTGTTTTCATATATATATATATATATATATATATATATATATATATATACAATATATACAGTATATATATATATACAGTATATATATATATATATATATATATATATATATTTCATCACTAATGCCTAAAGCTCTACACATACTACCATTTCATAAATAGGTTAAATACTACAGTCGTCAGTAATTACTTCATATATTAACTGACTTTTTATATGCAATTCGATCCATTGCATAAATGCTAATTAGAATACTTTATACTGTATAGCTACTGGGATAAACCTATTGCTTGATATATTTGTCAGAAAAACAACACCTTTGTGCATTCTTATTTGTTGATGCGTATACTGTACTTGGCATGATTATATTGGCGGGTGCATCGGATAAAGAATATCTTGGAATAATCTTCATGACTGATACACCTGTTTATCATATCAGCTGATGCATCTATTCTAATCTTTGAATACTATTCGCTGATGCATTTGTTATATCTTAGTATCATCATAGTTGCTTATGGATCTTGGAGCACCACAAGCAGCATATCATAATTGTCGTCTATAATTCTGAAGATTTACATTCAAATACTATTCGCCTCATTTGGATAAAGGTAATGACAGAGTATACGGCATGGATAAATGCTAAATCTCATATGCTGTAAATCCTGTATAATTATATTGACACATTGAAAGGAGTATATCACACAAGCGAGCATTGACACATACGTTAACATTTCATGGCATTTACCCGGGTTAATTATGCTATGCAAGAATAAACGACTGTTGGAATTATACCTCAATATCTACCAGACAAAAACTTAGTTCCTATCTGGTCAAGAAGATGCTAAACTCTTATAATGACTAATATATGAATTCTCCCTAGTGATTAAAGAGGGTAGCTATTATACTGTATATATCATAGATCTCCACTGACAACTAACTGTCCCTTATCATCTAAAACATCAATATAACAGACAGATAATAATTGAATGTAAAAATGGATTACAAGCTAAGTGATGCAGGAGGTTTATGGGGGTTCTGCTAATTGTTGCTTTGGTCGTGTTTTCTGGCAGGCAAGAGTCAGCAAACCAAGTTACTCAAAGGTTTCTAGACTCCAAGATAGTACATTTGATCTACAATATGCATGCCAGTCTTGTATTCTGTAGCATGAAAACAGAAAGTTAGGATAAACAGACCTTGATTATCCTGTCAGTCTTGCTTTCAAACAAGACTATCAAGAATACCGCAGATCAACAATGCCTGGACTTCCTAAATTTGAGTTGCGCGAGTCGACCCCGCTTGACTACCGGAAAACACGTCCTTAATGAGTGTTGTGGTAATACCTTATATATCCACTTATTGATACTGATTGTAAGGATAATAATATCTTAACTCTCACACTATCTAGGTACGGACCACTATCAGCTAAAGTCTCATCAAAGTATATATATCAGTAAATGGCTTCTTTAATAGACACTATATAACAGTATTTTGTATTTGTTCCTGTATATATCAGTTGGTGAAGTGATTAAGTAAAACGTTTCAACAAATAATACTTCTTATACTGTAGCTCTCGAAGGAACCATATTTTGTGCAACAGCCAAAAATTCACACAGATACACTTAGACAACAATATATGCAGTATATTTGGCCTCCTACAGTAAGTCATCGATAAAACTATCATACATCTTGTTTACATTATATAGAGACATCAAGGTAAAATCTTTGTCAGAAAGCTTACACTAAAGGTAATCCAGATAAAACTTACATTACGTCGGATGCACATGAGCGCTTCTTCCAGCAACCTTAGATTGGCAACTTAATTCGAGCAAAACTTCAAGACATTGTTGCACTGATATCAGCAACAAGACTTAAGGTAGATTATTTCTGGCGAAGGAATTATCATGAACATTTAATTCAGAAAACCAGAACTGCCGAAGAAAGTTGCGGGAAAATGGGCTCGTGCTGCTAATCCTTCTTTTAGAGTAGTCCAATGTCAAACCGGGGCAGGCAATCACAGACATAAGGAATAGGTCAACTGCCACCAGCATGACCGTATAGAGGCATTGTTGTAACAGATATGCACACTTTCACAAACTGATGCCATAGTGGTACCTTCAATATCTAACTATTATATATAAATCCATAAAGGTACCACAGACAATAATACTTTATTAGCTTACACTAAGTTACTGTGGGTCACTACAATATTTAGTTAAATATACAAAATTAATCCCATAATTGGAAATTTACTCCCATATCTAAAACTAACATAGTTTTGGTGCAATATTTGTATTTATTGTACTCTTAAGATACAATGAAGACTTCCCATGTTTAAAGATTTGTGCCCACTTTTCAAACTACTCTTGTTGCATACAAGTATGTACAAAATTTACCTTATTACTAACTTGTAATAATGTGAGGCACCAGAATGTTAAAGTTATCCATACTCTGTTTACTTAATCCTTTTTAATCAGATGAAAATGTATATTCTAACAAACACCAGATGATTTTATTTAGAGTGAGAATAACCCCTTGAGGGTCAAAAATTGAAAATTATTAGTTCCAAATCCTTTGATTCCTAAAGGCCCATTCAAAACTAGATATAAATTGTCCAGTGGTAGCATGAATAATTACCAAAATCATCATCTAAACTAAAAGGGTAAAAATCACAGTGTTAAATATATGGAAGTCTCACTGTCCCTCACCCTACGAGATCTTCAACAACAGGCGAATGGAAAGCGAACCCCCTTATATATTTAACGCTGCGACTCTTCATGCCTCAATTCTCCAACAAGTGGAAATCAAGAGGAAGCACAGATCACAGAGTTGAGGTACGGGTTCATGGAAAGATTGATTGAGGGGGACAACTGGTCATAATGAACGAGAATCATCGGCCACAGATAGCCCCCCGTAGTTAGAGAAGTTACAAGTTAAAACACCTAAACTACCATTATATGACAACTAACACTGATATTACTATGAGTGTAAATCCAGAGAAGATCTGAAGAAGTGAGAATGACATGCCACTTGTACTCGAAGTCTATGTGAATAATGATTTACATATGCTCTATTCCATAATGTGAATCACGAGTGTAAAAATATGCTAATTGGAATACGCTTTATATAGATAGGTTGATGCATCTATTCACTCGATAGTCAATAATGTAATGTTTAAAATGGGATGTCATTATTCACTTTTCCATTAAATAATTGAGCTAATTACCTAATCTTACTTCTCTGAATCATGCTTAACATTACTAGAAACACTGGAATTATGACGGGACGATACCAGACAAATATTACTATTACCTCTTTATGTCAGAGGAATAATGATAGGACGATTCCACACCTCATTTTAGCATTATCTTCCAACGTCATATACACACTGCTTCCAAGATGATGAAATTGGAGAGAGACGGAGCTCCTATAAACATCATCGTTCACCATCCTTTGCATTCTGTATTCTACATGATGATGCCGGAGAAATACGGAACTCACGGAGCATCACCTTCAATAACCATTCATACATCGCTTTCTTGATGGTCATTTTGGAGACATACGGACCTCACATACTATTTATCATCACCTCTCACCATCATTTGCAATTCTGTTTCTTCGATGAAATGGAAAAGGATGGAACGACCAAACTAGAATACGAGTACTGGATAATGGTATTGACATTTTAGCTCCAGAAAAGCTGAACTTCAAAGCATCCGATTGAGGGCATAAACGGCCAGCATCTAAAAGTGTTTTTCTTACAATGGTGGGAATATGAAAGAAATCCTCGCTAGCTAATCTCCAAAGTAAAGTTAATAGATAAAATTTACTTTAGAATAAGCAAGCAAGAACAGAGGCTGGTCATCTTACAACTTAACGCAAATACATTGGGGGACACGAATAAAGTTCTCACTAGCTAATCTTCAAAGCAAAGATAATTAAGACTTATCTTACTTTTCGCTTATATAGTATAACATTTACTTCATGCTAGTTAATGGAAACTGGGAGCACTTACACGAACGATACACAACATCACATGAATGGCAAAACGACACCATGGGGACTTATGAGCTACTGTATGTCAACATCGTGGGCAAATTCGCCGAATTCAACATTAATTTTACATCCTACGTTTCATTTTAATACTTAGTTAGCTCTCAAGAAATGGGTAATGCTATTATTTGGCTACGCGAGTGCCAATATTGGGTTATACATTTTGCACTACATTTCTGTAAACATTCTATCATTATCGCCATTGAGGATACTGCCAAAAGTATACCCTTTACTATCACATAAAACCTAAGTACACCACAACTTTAAACTTCCCATTAGCTTGCGATATTTCCGAGATGATGAAAGCAGAGTGGCGCTTTTTAAACACTCACATAGTTTTCCATTACTACTTACGCAAGATTAAAACATGCGGATACGATTCAAGCGCTCTTGTCAACAAAGGCGATTGGGAAACCCGAGTCAGCTGTTAAACCATTGCGAAACCCTTGAATATTTTGAGTGCCGTGTTAATACCTGGGCTCAATAGTGACTTACACACTGCTAATGGAAATATATGCATCAAAATATGCCAGAGTTTGGTGGACACTTATGGAGTAACTCGCGCCTCGCAATACTCAATTATAGAAAATAATAATAGTATAACTAAAATTGATAGGGAGAACTTGGATTACAAAACTAAGTAATACCATAATTTAGAGAATAATAATGGAAATGCAAACATTAAAGTCAGCGTTACAAGAGATGACAAAAAATAAGAAAAACAAAATATTCAGAAAATGGAATGACATTGCAATACAAAAGCAAACATAAATGACAGTAGAGACGACATGAAAATATCGGATTACAGAAATTAACAAGAATAATAAAGGAGACAAATTGAAAGAATGGATTACAAATTACAGAAAATCATTAAATAGAATTATTACGAGATTAACTCAAAATAATATGGGAATGTCACTGTTCCTTTTGTTGTTCATGGCGTATAATGTCATGATAGGTCTCAAATTGTCAGCAAATCCCAGAAATTGCTTAAATGTGCAATACAATTTTATTAAACATAAAACTATAATACTCAAAATTATTTAGACCGAATGAACATGGGACTTATGAAATAAATAAGTTGACTGGTGGTATATTTAAATAAAAGTCGAAATAATAGTTAAAAAATATTTGTCAGGAGATGTAAAGGTTTATAGAATTGATATAATTATAGAAAAATTCCCCTCAAAAGTACTAGAAACTACAGTACTAAAAATAGGAAAATTAACATTGACAATGCTTGAGGATCTGCCTGCTTTCATCATACTCGAGCTTAATCACACCTATTACCCACACAACAATTACTATTAGTACATTAATTACACAGTCCTCGTGGTATAATTACATTAGAACTATCTCTTGTATTTACGAACGGGTTAAAAAAAGTGCCTGTAACTCCTATGTGAAAAGAGTTATTGTGAGAAATATCAAATACGGCATCTTACGAGCTTAAATATCAGGTATTGCCTACGGGTTCACCAGAAGAAATGACATGATCTATTTATCTATCTATGTATCTATTTGTTCTCGCCCTGAGTGGCTTAAAGAGCAGGATCTCCATGTTAAACTGTCCTCTATCAATAGCAATTCTCAATGACACTTCATCAAATGAACTAAATTGCTGGAATGTATTTGTAACAAGTCCCCAATATATATATATATATTATACCGTATATATATATATATACCGTATATATATATATATATACCGTATATATATATATATATATTTATTTTTTATTTTTAAGGTCTCAGCAATCCAGAAAGCCCATGATCATTTATTCCATATTTTACAGGAAGGTTAGCTGGGAAACTGTGCTGCTCTTTACTGTATATCCAATAATCAGCATCCAACCCAATCACGTCGCATCCACTCAATCGGCTACAAATATACCAACAAATACGTATAGCCAATTACAGACCAACGTTCTCTGGTTTTGAAATATTAAATGCGGTTAAATTGACTAGGCTGTGTCTGCTGCCTGGTGTCACGTCTCCGAGTCTTGCGTCTATAGAATGACGGTACCCGCTTAACATATACAGTACCGGTACACCGAGTACAGAGTGGCTTCTGACTGACGGATTTGTTAGAGTTGTCATTTAGTTCTTTATAGTCTAAACAAAATTAATTGTATTCATTCGCTATGTTGTCTACCTTTTTGGTGATTCCCTGTTCTATTTAATTCTTTATCCAAATGGAGTACGATTCATAGTGATTCAGTATTCAGGTAAATTCATTATATTGGTTGATTCACTATTCCAGCTGACAAATATCAAATTTGTTTTACTATTTCAATTACTGTAATCATCAATGATAACGCCTCATTTCTACAGATGATTCCAAATTATTTACTGTACTCAACATTATTTACTGTACTCAACATTATTTACTGTACTCAACATTATTTACTGTACTCAACATTATTTACTGTACTCAACATTATTTACTGTACTCAACATTATTTATTATCTAATTGGATATTCCATGTCATCTCTTGCTCATTATATTATCCATATCCGTTAATTTAATTTCAATCTTCCAGCTAACAAACCTCTCGAATTTGAAGTAATATTAAAGATATTCCCTATTACATACAGTACAGTACAGTACAGTATATCATAGTTTACGATACATTTTTATATTCCCCATAAAACAATCATGGCTCGAAAAGTCGTAGAATAGATAAACGATACATTTTGGGGGTCTTATTAAAACTTCCTTCGTATTCATATCGGTGACAATCTTTTGTTGGTATTTCCTATTACAAAAATAATATATTCGTATAAATGAATGCTGTATATCCCGTTAATTATAATCAGAATTGTGTGTCAGTATTGTTTAGAGAAATATTCAAATGTTATTACATTACAAAGAAATAATTTGCACAATCACAATATAATCAAAACGTGTAGCTCACCTTTGAATTCTTAATTAATCGTTAACTATGCTATACCACCATTAATTAATTACTTGTTAATATAATTACTTGTCTATTTATGTTCAATTGATATAACCATTGGTAAAGCAACAAACCCTACATTCCATAACACGGTGATAAATAAGACGCTTTAATGTTAACAATGCAAGAAGCAAGAGAGACAATAAAAACACCTAATACCGAAATAACGGCACTGAACTACCTACACCATTACATAATACAAACATTAATACAGATGCTAAAAAATCCTGATACTGCATTCAATATCCGGGAGGTTGATACATAAAAAAATTACATCAATATTACTTTAACGGGGCAGTGTTATCATCATTCCAGATCACAGGGTATTATTTTCTTCGATGGCTAACTTACCCAACTACGACACTGAGTAGTTCCAAATTATTCTGAGCCGTAACCTTTTCTATGACACGTCTCTCTCCCAGGTCTTACAGGAGTGATGCCATTATTCTATAACTCTATTATACTCTATCCCATCCTTCTTCTTAACCACGAGAGAATGAAGCATAGTGTGAATATTTAGAAAGACCTAGGGTGCTGTTTATGCAGTTTATTTCAAAAAAATTGAAAGCACAATGGCATATTCGACAACATTAGGACACCATCATTTACATGCAAAAAAATATATTTAAGAAATTTTAAAAGCATATTGTGCTTATTCAGCATAAATCGTAATTGCAGGTATTAAATTATTTTGAAAATTCATGTTTTAAAAGCATTCCCCTGTAATAAGTGCATATTTTTCTGCATAAAGTGGGACTAAGTGAAAACAGTACAAAGAAGCAGGTATCTTGCTACACCGAACTAGTATCTTATAAAACCATATCCAATTTACACAATGAAGATTAATTTCAAGAATTCGGAGACGATACTAAATGGTCTAAACTACGCAGAGGTCAAGCATTTTCAAAATAGCCAGTCCAGAGAGGTCGAGTGCCAAGCCTAGCTCAGATAATTAAGAGAACCACATAGTTTGGAAATTGAATGAAAATTATAAAATCCTATCAACGAAGAGTGAATAATGCACAAGGTGTTACGGATATTAAATAACCAGTAATCAACAGATGGTGTACTTAATTACTTATGGAGGGATTATTAAAAGTTAATAAAACATGACTAAACTCCCTACAACAGCAGCGGACGTAAAATATGGTTACCCTTTCTAAACAGGAAATATCAACAGAAATTATTACAGAATATTCTGTTTAATAATATAATTCAAAGAGGAGAGGACTTAAGAGAGCGACAGTGAGAATATGCTTACATGAACAATTTATTTATACTCAATAAAGAGAATATGCTTAAAGAAATATTAACAAGATTTTCTGAAGTATCTAAATAAAGACTAATCAGGATGTTTAGTGAATGCTTCTGCAGACTACGCTAGAGAGCTCAATGAATGGCAGAAGCACAATCAAATATGTATGCAAAGATCTGAGGTACCAATACAAGAAGGATCAAAAGAATGTTTAACAAATACTTCTGCAGTCCACCAAAGAGAGCTCATTAAATGGAAGAAGCTTAACGAGTACTACTTAAGAAAGCTCACTGTTGGGAAGAGTACTACTTAAGAAAGCTCACTGTTGGGAAGAAGCTTAACGAGTACTACTTAAGAATCTTAATGTTGGGCAGAAGCTTAATTAATACTTCAGCTCAACGACGGAAATTATAACGAGGGTATTTAAACGAGGCCTTGTTGCTTGGACCACCTAACTGGGCCTTGTACAGTGGACCAGTGCTACCAGACCTTCTAATTATCCTAACTCACACCACAGCAATTAACAACTTATTAACCAAATTGCTATGAACCAACTCAATCTTAGCAGACCAAGTTGTGAACCAACCCAATCTTGTTGATCAAGTCAAGAACGTACTCAGACTTGTAGACAAAGTTGATATGAACTAACTCAATCTTGTTGACCAAGCTATGAATTAACTGATCCATCAAGATCAAGATTTAAGCTAACTCAATCTTGCTAGTAGAGTTACAAACCAAGCTAACTTCAAGCTATCATAGCTGACACAAACTCTCACCACGATCTAGTATAAAAAAGCTACTAATAATACCACAGAGCTAAAGAGAAATCACTCGACTGACTGTTGAATTCACAAAGCTAGTATTAAGACAAGCCAACTAACTACATATTCTTAAAAGCTAGGAGAAAATCAATAAGTTACCACAAGCTACCATAAGTTAGACACAGTTATAAGCCAACTTACTCCTAACTTCACAAAGGCAATGCTGAGACAAACCAACAAACTACTGACTCCACAAGCTAATTACAATACACAACTATTTTTCAAGCAGGCACAGAGTTGCTTGAAGATACACTGAATACTTACTTTGAAATTTAACTAATGCTTCAGGTCTGAAACACATGTAAGCACTAAATCTTAAAGGCTAGAACAGAACCATTGACTCTGACTACTTCAAAATTAGAAAATGCTAACACACGCTCAAGATGAGAACTCATTCTAAATATTTAAGACAGCTCTTCAACCCCTCCGTCTTGTCAACAGATCCTAAAGTACATTTTTGTCTTCTAAATCCATACAATAGAAATAAGAACTTGGAGCTCCACAGTAATGTTTCAGAACTTTCAAGGAGTACATGGATATACAAACAAGGCTACTGTACTTGAATGCAAATATCAACTAAAATATTATATGAATTAATCTGGCGAGAGTGGAATGAGAGGAAAGTGAAGATTTCAAGAATTGGTAATAATTGGCACTGATGTACATGTAAATATTATAACACTACTATGTCGAACAGAGTATTTTTGAGTATCCAAGAAATATAAATATGTAGTCATAATATTAATAATCATACATACAGGCCAATTGAGAGCAGTAAGTCACGCAGATGTTTTGTAATGAGTATGCTAACATTTCGTTTTGTACAATCTTATTTTAATATTCTTATCCCGATTCTAGCCATCTGAAACCCTGTTAAAGCTAAAATAAATTGTAAATGCTTAAGTACGCAAATATTTTAAATAATTATAAAGAAATAAGCAATAATATAATAAAGAGATGGCTTTATAGCTACTCTTTAAAATAATTCTATTCATCAAGATAATTCAACTACTTACTGTACGTAGTTTGCCCAGTATTGGAAAACTTATCTTGCAAATGTTGTTACTAAATCATATCTAACAACTTATTATTACAATAGTGCTTTGTGTGGTTAGTTTATTGCACAAAATTAATGTTCTGTTCCATCTATTACAACAGATTGTGAAATAAAGAATGGCTACTCTAATAATCTATCTATATATATAAACTTAAATGGTACAATGTTCTAAGCAAGTCTATTATATGTACAGGTACCAGGATTATAAAGAGTATAATGAACAATCACAAGTATTTAAAGTGATAAGGAATTACAACCCAAACAAAAGCACCATAAAAACACATGATAGCGATGAATGAAAACCTTCCATTCGCATTATTGCGCAACTGAGAAGAACTTATTACTTAATCCCCGATAGACTGAGTAAATCGTCAAGAAAATACTGAGTAATTAGTCTCTTTAATACTGAGAAACTAAGAATAGGAATGGGTTCAGAAATTTCAGGTATATACTGTATATGTAAATTAATCCACCCAATCAAGAGAGGCATGGAAAGATGAGTAAATGTAACATGGATTTTAATTTTACGACAGAGGAAAAATATTAAGTACATAACCTCTGATCTATTTCCGCGATTCTCGTTCTAATCTGGTCGTTCAATCTTCCATGAGAAGTTTAATCATCATCAACCAAGCAAATCAATTATATTAATTCATATTCACATCCATCCATTTATCTTACAAACTTCCTAATCCTACGCAATTATGTTTACTTCTCAATTCACCTTCTCTTCATCATCCATTTGCACAATATGTATATCATCCTGAAGCACTTACTCCTTAAAAATATATGTAATCCAAGACACTTCCCAGCTCCACCTAATCCTCAATGTTAGGAAGATCATCTATGTATGGTCCAGTTTTAAAAGAACCCACATCTCAATAATCCTAAATTCTTCATCAACCATCTACATAACCATCAATATATTACCATGCTCTCTAAGCCTCCACTCCACAATTCTCCGAGGTCAACCCTATCGTCAATGCTCTGAGGATTAACAACGTTATCATCATCTCCATACATCCAGCGAACATCTATATAACCATCACTATATCATTAACTTCTCCAAGCCTCCCCACTTAAACTCTCCGCAGCAAACGCATCCAGTTCTACCCAAACCTCAATGCTCCGAGGATCACCAAAGTATCGTCCAAGCACCCACATAACAATAACCCTAGACGCATCCAGTTCCACCCGGTATGGAGCGCTCCGTCTAATCCTCGTTATTCAGGACTTCTTCGGGGATGAGGGGCGTGTAGAAGGGGTTGGTGTAGGTGAAAGCGTGGAAGGCGTCGGGATCCAGGTGCTCCATGATCTTCTTGTCCGTCGGCGAGAACTCGAGCCGGGCATTGCGGAACACGGGGTCAAAGTTCTCACCCAGACGGGGGTTGCCCTGTTTTGGGGTGGGGGGGGGGGGAGGAGGTTGGCAATGAGATGGGTCATAGATCTCCCATATAGGATTTAATCTCTCTTTGAACATCAGATTAAGCTTTCTAATATGCTTTTTTTTGCCTGAAATACTGCAGCATAAGGCAGTGTAAATATTGCTTGAACAAATTATAAAGCTTGTTAATAATACATTTTCCATGCGTGGAATATTGTAGCATATGGCAGAATCAATTTCAAATAATCAAATGGAATCTGTCTAATAATTTTTAAAAACTGCAGAAGAAGCTATCAGCCAATGATATTAAGGATAATTGTTGATTTTCATCACAATATTTAGAGATATAAGCTTAAGATTCATTATGTACTTGACATTTCATAAAAAATATTCAAGCACGCGTAAATGTGACTGGACTCCCTGTCGGGTACGTCAAATTTCCGACACTCCGAGTAATTATCCGCATCGATATCTTTGTAGCACTCAGAATACACTTGAAGCCAGAGAAATGAGTGGTAGAGAAGGCAGTAAGGGAGTTTGTTATTAGGAGGAAGTCACACCAACAAGGAGAAACACTAGAATGGGAGATTTGAAGAAATTTTTAAAGAATCCGTTTGGCTTTTAAACATTCTTAGGTGGGGAGACTATAAGGACTAGTATCGGTATGTGATCAATTGACATCTTAAGATTCTCATTGTAATTAAAATACTAATCTTAGTCTTCTGTAAAAGCGCCAGTATCATCCAGAGAAATGCCCTAACACTTGATCCCAGATTAACACTTGACCCCAGATTAACACTTTACTACAGATTGTTACCCCAGGTTACTATATTATTACCCAATATTATTATAGGCTTTTAGGTGTTTGGGATTGGGTTTTGGCTGCTCCGAGAACGCATTCCTATTTACCCCATTAATTTTAGGGTTCGCTACACGATTTTTCGAATGAAGATCGGGTTTTCAGGAACGTAACTCAATCGTAAATCGAGGGAGACCTGTAAATGGGAGACAGCAAGGAATAAGAAACTGATGGATTGTCATTCTAGCATTCCTAGGTGGAGATCAGAATGAATCTGCTGATGTTTTATCATTGCAAGATCTTCAATTACCGATAGAAGACATCCGCTAGTTAACAGAAAGATTTATGGAGCAGAAAATTGTCCTATTTTTATTACGGTGTTTTACAAAAATTAATTTCAATGACTCTAAGCTGTCTACAAACTCATACTAAATGACTCTAAGCTGTCTACAAACTCATACTAAATGACTCTAAGCTGTCTACAAACTCATACTAAATGACTCTAAGCTGTCTACAAACTCATACTAAATGACTAAGCTGTCTACAAACTCATACTAAATAATAATAATCGTCTGTATACTGTATTTACATAGCGCCCGTTATGTCCTCCTTCAAGGATTCACAAGTGCTTGACCTTCTTTACTCAACCAGAGACCATTACCCATCTTGCTTGCTCAAGGGGTGACATTAACTGCCGGCTATATCCCATAAAAACTTTTCAACCTGAGTGGGGCTTGAATGCCAGATTGTAGGGTGAAAAGTATGATTACCTTTTAAATGTGACTGTGCTAAATCAATAAATGCATGCTCAGATGAAGACAATTATATACTTTTCCTTTCAATCTCCACCTGTTAGTTTTGTTGTAATCAATGTACTGTCGATTTTTCAAGTAGAATATCAACAATTATCTCCCATTCATTACAGATACAGAAAACCGAATATGAATTAACAGAGATTACTTAACAGAAACTTTGTGGGAGTATTTATAGTGTTAATCCGCAGCACACTCCCAAACTATAAGCATGAATCCAACCAGTACGCCATAAATATATACATCTTATAAAAATGTCTGGACCTTCTATGCTTTCATTATCCAATTTACTAGTGTTTAATCCTGGACAAACAAAAGATACGTGAGGTATGAAGGACGGACTTGAATATCTAACCACCACAAACTTTTGAGTTTAGAAGTGAAGTTGGTCGGTGAAAAAAATATTATATATGTAAAAACTATTCAGTCATACTCATTATACAAAGTAGAGTACTGTATATAAACAATATCACGATTGTTATATTTGTATAATGAAAAGTAGCATAGGACCAACAAATATTATAAGTGGTTACGCTTTGTTAGATAGCGCTAGGCCGTACTAGTTTAAATTCCCGCACTGACCACACCCTACACATGAAATTTATCCACGTTCAAATATAGACAAATTAAGCGCATCTTAGTGAGGGGAGGGTTGGAGGGACATATTACATTATTATTATTAAGGGATATAGAACACCAAAATGCCCCAGGATCAAGCAGAGTAGAAACCATAGCGATTGAGACAGAGAGACCTTCAAGCAGAAAAAGTTGTTCATTTACATAAGACATACAGTAGAGTTCAGGACCTGAATACTCTGAGCAATTACTCGGTTATGATGCAACCCCTGGGCTGAGAGGTAGAAGCTTAGTACTTGCTTGCAACATTAACATTTTCTTGTTATTAAGCATAATCTTTGTTATGATGTATTTTGAGTTATTATAGTCAGGGTGATATGCGATGTTGTATTTGCTTTAAGTATTCGATCCAAAGTATCCACTTGGGCTAATGGCCCTTTTGCTCAGAGGCCTGTTAGCCCAAAGCTCTTCAACCATACCCGAATTGTTTTGCCCAGTCAGAAGTTGGTTAAACAAGGTTAGGTTAGGTTAGGTAAGGTTAAGATTAAGGCTAGGTCTGGGCAACTTAATTCTAGATGTGGCCGAAGTAATCGTGGGTAAAAGGACTTATGGGTAAGTAGATCATAAACCTCCACATGGCTGTTCTGAATGGAGAGATCACTTAACTTAACAACATTTTGCTTACAGATTAATCAGGTGATTTGATGCTATAAGCTCAATGATGTTAAATTTCTCGTTTCATGGTGTTCATCTCTTTCTGTCACTTCTCCAAGTTTAGATTCACACTATTTTAAATTGGGCTTTAAATTAGAATGCAATAATTTCTTATACATCTGTTGCGTGATATGATGTGACAAGGGCCTATTATTAAATGCAGATTAAGAATATACTCTTGAAAGGCCAAAGACCCCATAATTTGTCAACAAATGAGTTACACCTGTGTGTGGAATAATATACTTAAACCTCCCACACATAATTTTGTTGTTTTTTTGTTGTTTTTGTTTTTATGAATAGTTTAACCAGACCACTGAGTTACAACATGCCCGGAAGTATTGCGCTACGGGTCTTCCAACTAACTGAAGTGCATTGACTAAAGAATTTTGGGTTATGACAGAAAGAGATAACATACACGTAAACCGATTCAATAATTTTCGGATATGATACAGACAGTGGGACAGATACATAACATGACACTCTCCTATATCAAGGGGATGATACACATTATAGAGAGAGGGGGTTGGGTGACATAGCTCACATATAAATGATGCTAATCTTTTCAATCAGATGATCATTTACAACATTTGAGTTGCCACAGCATTAATGTACCACTAGTTCTAAAATCACCATTGAAATATCCATAATGATTATAATATTAGCTTACTACTTATGAAACCCAAAGGAGTCTACCCAAGTATTTCTGGTTATTTCTGGTTAGTGATAATAGAACAGGTAATGATAAGATTGTGGACTTTATTCAGTTCTGGCAGGATCTCTTGGAATAAGAGAGACTGCTTGAGATAGCATTGCTCTTAGATTTCTGGCATTCCACCTTATACTACAAAAAATTTCCTGTTAGAAGTTCGACTGAAGTACAAAATAAGTAATCATCTGATGGAAATGGTTAATCACGGGTGGTTATCAACAAATCATTACCAAGGCATATGCTCAAAATCAACCGTCATATCCAACAGTTCGCCGACAACCTAAATGAAATGCGGCATAATCTTTACACGGAAAGTTTGATAATTTCTATTTTTATCTGCCGTTTCAAATAATCTAGAGACTAATTTGTTATAATCTCAGTTGTAGGATTTATATATTATTTCGGTGTAAGTATCCTAGGTTCGAGTCCTTGGATTGCCACATGTATTTGTTGATTTCATTAATTGAGTTTAGAAGTAGAGTTGGTTGGTGAACAAATATAATTATATCTATCTATATTGGGGTTGTCGGCGAATATTGGAATCTGGGTTTACCACAGAGATCACATTGAGATGATGATGATAAAAGGGGTCATAGATTCCGCATACCACACACAGATCAGACGAGTAAAACTTTTAACCCGTACAATACCGATAGCGTCTTTTTCCTTATATTTTAGCAACTATTAGACAATTTTATTCAGATTAGGAAGGACCTCTAGCAATAATAAGGCTTCAAATTATCTCAAGCCACCCTTTTAAATGCCACATATCCTTCCTAAGCTGCACAATATTGTCTAAATATAGCTAGAATAAAAGATAACACGTGGCTGGTACTCAAAGGGTTAAACACCTAGGTTCTTCAACAGATCATTACATTATCAAGGTGATAGATTAAAGATAGAGGGGGGAGGAGGGAGGGGACATCATCACACGGGGTATATATCAGGGGTCATTCTTTTGAAATTAATTTGCAATTTATCCAATCCTTTCTTATTCCCTACATTTACAAAATATAAATTAGTCCCATAATCAATAAAAACAATTTGTTTAGACATTAATCTAATACATTGTTATTATAACACACTTAAACTGTTCTTTATAAAATAGGATTCTTAAAAAGAAACCATATTCATTAAGGTTTGTGTTTTAATTTTACATTTAACATGAGCCAAATTTCAAGAGCATGCCCTCATGAAAACTTTTAACATTGCAGCCATAAGTTAAACGTAATAATGGATTAGAACACAAGAAACTAACGCATCGCTCAGGCCGATAAATAGCCATATTTTTTGCCGGTTCTACGCTGCTCACTCAATTTCAACCATATTCAAATAGAATAGTGACTGGAACCAAACAAACTCAAACACACTGCTCAAGATGATCGAGTTCCATTGACTACAGCCATTATTCCGCATGGGTTCGATCGAGTTCGGGCGAGGTGAAAACGGCACAAAATTTGATATGAATACACTGAAAAATGATGTCTGCATCTGTAACAAAAATGGTACCGGTACACGTATATTAAGGTGAGGCTGATGGACTGTTGAGGTTAAGGGGAGATGGGTCGTTTTTCTGGTCCCTTTCTCCCTCGTGTTAAGCCCCATTTGTTTTGAAATTATAAGACATTCGGCCCATTAGTTTGGCGATTTTAACACCTTTCACCACATTTCGTTGTTAATTTTAAGACCTTTTGTACCATCTAGGTGTAGATTATTTCCTGGCGAGCGATAGCGAGCCTGAAATTTTACGAGAAACCGTCCTTCGGCGGGGAAATTTTTCTACCGAAAAATTTACAAAATTATCTTGAAGGGGCGTCTAGGGGGTGTTTTTCTAAGCTTGATGGAGATCTAGCGAAAAAACTAAGAAATAAAGGAATAAATTAATTGATAGACCAAAGAAAAACAAAAAACAGTCCGTCTCCCCTTAACTGAAATATTTGTATACATTTATATTAGTGAATGTAAACTAATTAGACCCGTTTATATGCATCATTTTTGTTACACATGAAAACAAAATATTAACGGTGCAGCTCTTGTTATCAGCCAGGAGTAGATTAAGGGAGCCCACCTCGTTATTTTCTCTCTCTCTCCCTCTCTCTCTGGGTTGTATTCATTCGGCCCCATTCAGCCTACTGTTTTAAGACGTTTATTCCCATCCAGATATTGATTTTTTCCTGGGGAGTGGTAACGAGCCATCATATTTTTGTAAACATTTTTTGACAGCAGGCTTAATTTGTACGTCTCCGGCAAAGCCGGATTTTTCCATACAATGCTGACTTGCTATCGCTCGCCAGGAAGAAGTCGACACCTGGATGGAGATCAACGTCTTAAAACAGTAGGCTGAATGGGGTTGAATGGATACAAGCCAGAGAAAGATAGAAAATGAGAGAAAAATAGCAGGTGACCCCCCTTAAGAAGCATGGAGGTACAGTAAAAGGGTGGCCTAGTTAATCAGTGGAGTTATTTCTGTACAGTTTTCATGCATTATGTTTCAGAACATTATTAATACAGGCATTTCTCAGTTAAGAACAGTCAGAATCAAACCATTTATTGGGGACTAGGAGGGTAGAGCATAAACGTCCATATACAAGGGGGCCAGTTTATAAGACATTTAACATTTTGTGGTTAAGCAGCCTTCATAACCTGTTCAATACTAGTACAACGGGGGCTTGATACAATTAATATTTTTTTCCACTGTGAAATGTATACGAAAACCAAGGGATATGTAGTCAAGGTAAAACTATAACAGCATTAACACTCCTACAAAAACACCAATAGCGCCATTTCAAAATTTTACTTTAATCGTCATTAGCCTACATACAAATAAGACCCCAAGCATTTGCTTCCATCCATGCAGGTCTCAGAGCCTTCTCCTTCCCTCTATTATTACCTATATCCCCCTCCACTTTATATATTTGCATAACATTATTTTTTATTATTATAATGTTGCACCTTCAACCCCAGATTACTCCCTCCTAGGCTTGTCCCCATGACCACACCATTGGCTCTCTCATATACCCAGCATTCCAGGGGCCCTCTCATAAATTATCAACCCCAGTTCCTCAATATGTGTCCCTCTGCCTCCATGGGGCCCTACTCTGAGGTCTTAATCCCCACATGTCCCTCTCATAAGACCCCCAGGGCTCATCCCCACTCTTCCTCTAGACAAATATTCACGCCACCTCTACCCAATAATCTTTGTTTCTCATTCCTCCATCATTGGGACCAATCCTTGTTTTTTCCTCCTACCTTACACACTCCCTTCCGAGTTCCCTAGCGACCCATTCTCCTTCCTTACCCCTTCTCCCTACTCAAGATCAATTTGTTCATTAATCCAGAGCAGGAACATCAAACAAGGAGTAACAACCCATTGTCAATCCTCGACGCTTTGCAATGGAGGTACACCTTAGGCATCATCATCAGAACTTGATAAAAGGAGCATATGGTGCTTTGCAATGGAGGTACACCTTAGGCATCATCATCAGAACTTGATAAAAGGAGCATATGGTGCTTTGCAATGGAGGTACACCTTAGGCATCATCATCAGAACTTGATAAAAGGAGCATATGGTGCTTTGCAATGGAGGTACACCTTAGGCATCATCATCAGAACTTGATAAAAGGAGCATATGGTGCTTTGCAATGGAGGTACACCTTAGGCATCATCATCAGAACTTGATAAAAGGAGCATATGGTGCTTTGCAATGGAGGTACACCTTAGGCATCATCATCAGAACTTGATAAAAGGAGCATATGGTGCTTTGCAATGGAGGTACACCTTAGGCATCATCATCAGAACTTGATAAAAGGAGCATATGGTGCTTTGCAATGGAGGTACACCTTAGGCATCATCATCAGAACTTGATAAAAGGAGCATATGGTGCTTTGCAATGGAGGTACACCTTAGGCATCATCATCAGAACTTGATAAAAGGAGCATATGGTGCTTTGCAATGGAGGTACACCTTAGGCATCATCATCAGAACTTGATAAAAGGAGCATATGGTGCTTTGCAATGGAGGTACACCTTAGGCATCATCATCAGAACTTGATAAAAGGAGCATATGGTGCTTTGCAATGGAGGTACACCTTAGGCATCATCATCAGAACTTGATAAAAGGAGCATATGGTGCTTTGCAATGGAGGTACACCTTAGGCATCATCATCAGAACTTGATAAAAGGAGCATATGGTGCTTTTGTAGGCAAGTTTGGATTTGTTCTATTTTCTAAATACTTCTAATTCCTGGTAATGATATATATTTTCTAAATACTTCTAATTCCTGGTAATGATATATATTTTCTAAATACTTCTAATTCCTGGTAATGATATATATTTTCTAAATACTTCTAATTCCTGGTAATGATATATATTTTCTAAATACTTCTAATTCCTGGTAATGATATATATTTTCTAAATACTTCTAATTCCTGGTAATGATATATATTTTCTAAATACTTCTAATTCCTGGTAATGATATATATTTTCTAAATACTTCTAATTCCTGGTAATGATATATATTTTTTACAAACCCATTGAGTATTCGGGTATACTTTCGGCACCATCGAGAAGATTTGTTGTTTGTTTTAGGATATTTTTGAAAGACCACTAATAATCAAAAGGTTAAAAGCATGTGGTGGTTATATAACTGCACAACCAACCCTTTCACATGATAACAAAAGGATTAGAAATACAAGCATTGATTACACCCACCTGATACTTGAAACATTATTTGTGTTCGTATTCTCAGAGCAATCACCAAGAGTAAGAGACCAAATACATTCCCAAAGTCAGCCCAGAATTGACAATGTGCGTATATTGTCAAATTGAAATATATTGCAATAAGGCAAGTTCACTCTCCATCATGCTGTGATTAAACCATATATCATATTGAACTGATAATTGTGTACTGTATTGCCAATCATTATGTATTTACATATAAACTGGTGAATATCAAATGAGAGTATTTTTCAACAGGTTATGTTTTCCCACTTACAGCTTCAGAGCAATGGAGATATTCTTGTATTATTCTGGCAAATGATTAATATTTAACTTAGGAAAGAACCCTAAGAATCAAAACCATAAAACATATTTTATTTGCCTCGGACTCCCACAGGTCTTTCCTAAACTATATCAAATTGTCAAATAATAACCAGAAAAATATGAGGCACCATTGTATTAAAACAGAAAATGGGGTCACAACGGTACCCCAGAATATATTATATTTCACAAAAGGTCAAATAACCATAATGATAAAAAATATCACAATTAGATTGAATTTGTATTTCAGGAGATGAATTATGTGTATGAAAACAATTGTCAGTTTTTCTTAATAATATGACAAACATCACATAAGCTCGTCACAGATGATTATTGCAATATATTTAAAATTCCAAAACTTTACCAAACACCGAGAGAGGCATGATTATGTTCTTTTTGGCACATTTCATCAAATGTTTTACTTAATGGCTTAAAGAACTATAGCATATGTAAAGGTCATATGCCTACCAGATATCTGTATTGATCAAAATTACATCTCGTTCATTTTTCTTGACGATAATTATCACAACAAAACGATACAAATGTAAACATCATGAAAGGGCAAGTTCATTAGCTAAGTAAAAACTATAATATGTGCCAAAGGAACTGGCTATACTCCCACATATACATACAATATATATTATGTATATACGATCATAGGTAGGTAGGGTACATATAGCTTAAAATCCGCCAGCTTCGTTTTTAACCCTTTAACCAAGATAAACATTTAATTATGGCAAGCATGTAACAATTAAATGTCTTAGGATAAAACCTCCTACATTTAAGTTATATATAATCTCAACCTACCGTTTCTAACAGATAAAGTTAAAATTGTATTCCAACTTCAAGTAGACGACTTTATTTAGCTTAGGAAGGGCCTCTCACAGTCAAAGGGTTAAATGAACATTGAAGGTGGTGACACATGAACAGTTGTTGTAGTGGAATTTATCCGAGTCACAGAATTATTATACAATCTATTAGCCAGTAATTTCCCATTCTGTATTTTATTTCAGTTTAAATCATTTACATCCATATGGGCATGGGTTAGCCTGTGCATAAACCATGAAAGTTTTCCAGGGAGAAGAGTCAGTAGATAAAGAATTTTGGGTTGCAACGCGAATTTTACGGCCAGATGCCTGTCGCCAACCCTCATGCAGAGATCTGCTTGTTGGGGAAAGATGAGCTGTTGGCAGAGCTAAAGAGCAATACCTATCCTGATTATAATTAGCACTATGCCACTCATGCCTCCTGTGTATTTTCTGTACCCTTCCCATACAGAGTGGTACACGGAAAATATAGAGAAGACTCCCCAAATTACCCCCACAAACGTCAAACTAGAGAAAACTGTATTGTTTTCGTAGGACCAAGTAAGAGGTAACTATTACAGAACGTGGCATATGGTGTCTTGACACCTTTTAACGCCAAAATGATTCTTAGTCTGCAAACATCATTCACTTTCTGACGTGTTGATGCATCACAGGTCTCTTTTTCTATACACATGATCTGTACGGCAGTGTCAACCTCTTAGCCTTATCAAATGTTTACCACGGATATTGTAAACCGTTAGTTCTTGTTATACTATGAAAAGCTGCACTGGTTTACTGGAGAGGACTGATTCGTTGTTGTTGTTGTTGTTGTTCCCCAGGCTGTCTGGCCGAACAGCCCCAAGGTCTCGAGCAAGGCCAAGGCCATAAATGAGCGCCCCCACAAAATCCTCCCTGCTTACCACTAACAAAGCCCGGGTGACCGAAGCCACTCCAAGGCAGGGAGCTGAGGAAGGTGCGGAAACGCCCGGGAAACCAAAGCCCCACCCAAGGCCCTGTGCCCCTCAGCAATTATGAAGGGAAAGCTGAGGGGTAAGGGAAAAATGTGACGCTTTGGCTCCCAATCTGCCAACTTCTAGGTTGGCAGTAGGGAGGTCAATCCACGGAAAAGACGCCACCACTTGAGATCTAGAAGATATATAAGTAAAAGGAACAGTCAAAGTAAGCTATGGGTATGGCAGAGATCGCTCAGTTCTCACTCGGATAGACCAGCCCATCACCACATGACTAGAACCCAATCCTCTCAGCATCAGCTAGGAAAGGCCCTAGAAAGCCGCCTTTGGCGGGGGGATAGCTCCCCTATTTCAACTCCTTTCGGGCTTGGGCACCCGCCCTGATTGGTTGTTGTTCCCCGAGCAGCCTTAAGGTCCCGAGCAAGGCCAAGGCCATAACCGAGCGCCCCACAGAACCCTCCCTGCTTTACCACTAAGAAAGCCCAGTTGACCGAAGCCACTCCTAGGCGAGTACATCTGATAACTCATAGTTAAATTCCAGACTCGGATAAAATCTACTTTTGCAAGTTTTCATGTAACTGCACCTTTATAGGGACACTTAGAAGAGCTTTAAATAGGGATACATATACAAGTAATAATATCTGACATTCAAGGGTCGTGTCTTGGCCGACTTTATGTTGAAGGGATTCAAGACCAACTGGTATCATATAGTGGAGTGAATAAAACACCTTAATATAAAATATTCTTTCAATATATACTGTATACTGTATATATATTATTTGTTTTTTTTTAAAACTGTATGTGCCAATACAAACAGAGGACAAAGAGAAAACTGTAAGCAAAATGGGTATACAGTACTATGTTTAATATTTTCCCTGAATCTATAAAACGAAACACAATCATGAGGCTTTCCTACTGCCAAGGATGTGATATTGAAGGGAAACAATACATATATCCCTAAAACATAAAGTCTTCCACCTGATTTACAGACATATTTCAATTTCCTAATGTGACTGGAACTAGATTCAACATCCTAATGATAGCTTGTGTACTCTGTCCTGTCAATTATTTCTTATATTGGCACGAAAGTCTGTTCATTTTAGTTTAGGGGATAATTGATTAGGTGGGGGATATGAAAAAAGTCCTTTCCTTTTATATTTGAATAGGTCCCTTCCTAGTTAGATAAAATTGCAGAGCAGTAAATTAAACTTAAGGATCAGCAGAGTCAAGTCAATTCCTTTTATATTTGGAGAGGTCCTTTCCTAATTAGATAAAATTGTCGATCAGTAACTTAAACTTTAGGATCAACAGAGTCAAAGGGCCAAAGGTGTTACTGTGGTCTTGTATCGCGTTCCAGTAACATTCAGTAAGTTGTAAGATATGGCCGTGAATTGGTCAGAGGTTGGTTATAATATGGCCGAGGAGTGAGACTGGTATATGTCAAGCATTCTTCACCGTCATCGCAACGGTCTACAACTTCGCTCAAAACTCACCAACCAAATAGTTATAATGTGCTTCAAAAATGCATACAATATGATTGATTACGGATTGTGAAAGGTTTTGGTAGATTATTTTATCGGAAAATGTTATTGCAAAACGTTACATATTATACAGAAATTGGCATTCATCTTATGGTCAACTTGAAATCAGGGCTTTTCATAATTAAGTTTTACACATCCCTTATCTTGTTTGAGACTTCCCATGGGTGGCGAGTTTCTGCAAACCTGTAGTTACACAGTGTGGGACAAAACCAGGGTAGAGTGGGAAGCTTAGCAGCTGGATAGAGTCTTGGGGAATGGAGAATCTGGAATTGATCACTTAACACTTTTCACATTTGTGAGCCACAATAATGAACTATCAAATTGACTTCCTTCTTCTGTGAATTAATACATGGAACTATGGAGTTTGCCTTACCCTATAGATTCAGTACCAATATGCTATTTAGTGCTCATTAGATCAGAAGGATTGCCAATGTTAGAACAGTAATTGATTTTAATTTCCCTAAACAATCAGTGAAACAAAGTTTGCATAGTATTTGACATGATAAGAGTTGATATTTTAATTATACACTTTACTATAATTATAATCTGGCCCTAAATATTCCAGGTCAATTCCAGATATGCGAGGGAAGCCTGGTATTTGACAGGAGTGGGAGACCCAATCACGATATTCTCAAGTTGGCTTGCAAACACGGATGTAACAAACTTTATATATCTTACACCATTAGCAATTAAATTATAAATAAATATTGAGAGAAATGCATCCAATCAACCCATTAAAAAAGTTGGTAGGCATCATTACAAGAAAACATATACCGGTAAAATTACGTAACTTTGGACGGGGAGATAATTTCGGACATTCTGGAAAAATATATAATGAACCGCAATTATGGGATAAATACATGATGTTATGGAAAAACAAGAATGTCTGCGGTGTTCTTCCATAATGCAGAGCCATTTTTCCATAACTGTAGCTTATATACTTTCATCCAGAAATGTCCAAAGTACTGTATACCCCCTTGACCGAAGTTAGCCGTTTTTTACGGTACAGTATATATATATATATATATATATATATATATATATATATATATATATATATATATACTGTATATATATATATATATAGTATGTATTAGACAAAGAGAAGTAGGCCAAGCGAAATGATCGTACGAGGGTCTATCCAGCTATTACAGTGAACCATCCATAGATTTCCCTCCCGAGGCTTGCCCATCCCAAAACCCTCACAAACTCTTCAAAAATGCTCCTTACGTTAACCACATTTGTATGGGTGATGCCGTGATTCCTCTGGCTATCATTAGACGATTGTACGCAGCTTAGGAAGGACGTCTAGTAATCAAAGAGGTATAATATAATCACCATTAACTCTAAGACAAACTCAGATCCTTCCTAAACACAGTCAAATCCTCTAACCATAGCTAAAATATAACATAGGCATCACCAGTACTATAAGGGTCAACAAACCAAGTAGCCAACACCATTATTAGATACATTGCTGTCACACCTTAGGCCTCTCAAGCAGTTCTTGTGTTTTATTTTATTCCAGCTACCACCAGGTTATTTTATTCAACTTAACAAGGACTTCTTAGAACTCGCAGTTAATCGGGAGGATAAAAACCTCCTGATTAGCTCTGAAATTCTTCGACTACTCTCTGGTTACTCGAGTAAGTTCTTTGCAAGTTGGATAAGATTGTCTGAAATCTTGAGTCCCATTAGTACTTTCTCCAACAATTTTGTGTAACTAAATTTCTCTCTAGCCTTATTTCAGGATTCTTTGCTTTGGTAATGGCATTTCTCTAAAACTTTAATGAAATGTCCAGATCAGAATTGCTGAAGAAGCGTTCACATGTGTTGGTCTTGATTGTAACCAGAATAGAAATAAAATTAATATCTGCTTGGAGAGGGTAATCAAACACAATATTATTTGAGAACACGGTAACTTTATGTTCGTAATATTGATTGTAAGCTTGATGATATTTCTGGTGGTTGTATTTTGATATATATCTGGTGATTGTAAGTAGTTTGAGGTATTTCTGGAGACCATACGTGTTAAGTATTTTGTTAAATAACTGTATATGCACTTTGCGTTAATTCTAGACATTATTCCTCGGATGGGAAGATCATCGTGTGCCACAGTGACCGGACAACTCAACCAGTCGACCATTTCAACCGTAGCTCTCAACTCAACCAATACTGTTACGATATGTTAGGTTAGTTTGTTATCTTAGCACCATTTAAGTTGGCCCTGGTTGAGAGCCACTGGTTGAGTTACCCGGGAACCGTGGGCCATATATTTAAAGGTTGGGTTGTGGTGACAGTTCCTGGTGGGTGGAACCGCATCTACAAAACATCAACATGAACAACATCAAAGGTTTACCATGCTCACACCCATTCATGCTTATGTCATGCTCATGATTTACATCTTAGAACATGCTTGGAGATCCCATGGTCTCTTAAATATGGTTGGAATTTGTAAGTATTGCTGTATAAGAAAGTTAACTTGTAACACTCAATTAAAACCTGCATGAGTAGAAGTCAGATACTGTGTATCTTATCAATACTGATGTCGACATTACTTTTAATAGTGTGAAGACTATTATATTATATTTTAGTCCTCATTAATTTTCAATATAATTCATTCCACCATAATTGTAATAAATTGGACTGTGATGCAAGCATACAATTGATATTTTTGTAATATTTCAAACATACCAATCATGAAGTAGTTGATTGAGTATTGCCAAGTTCCAAACTTTCTTTTATAGCTACCATACATAGTGGAAAATCATATAAACTGGAAATAATATGTAGAAAATAGTAGCCCCTACATATATGCTACACATCAGAGGTGACCAAATTAATTAAACTTAGGAGCTGCACATTACAATCACACCACTACCTATGTTTGCCAATATTAATTATTCACTTGGCATCAATAATTACAATCAGTAAATATCTTTGTCATAATACAATATTTCGTTCTCATATTTCCTGCATGTTAAAAAGTGGGGTCTGCTCCTAATTTATTAATATTTGTAGGCAAGATAGGGACAGTATTTTAGTATGTGATAAGTAACCAACAGCCACAAGTCCACGTTTGGCCACCTCGCTACTAACGACCAACACAGAGGTAAGGAACCACAAACCTCACATAAATACATAATGGAAAAAAGACATGGACATTTACCACACACAAGGACGACAGCATTACATTAAGTAGCAGTTAGTTTAGTAAGTCAACAGACACACAAGAAGCAGCAACAGAGAAAGCAGTAAGATGGGAAAATTTGTGAAGAAAGTGTAAGTCTCGCAAATATGAGTGAAGAAACAGTGTCAGCTTCGTGAGGGTAGACCGGTGAACGTTTGTTAGCGCGTCGCGTCCACTTGGTTCCAATGTTATGTGGATGGACTTTCATCTTGTACTATTACTCACAAAAAGTCATGGACCTTTTACATCTTCCACTATACATATGCAGCGATTGGGATTGATTTATGGGTGCAATCCGGTTTACATTAATTGATGCATGTAGTTGATCATTTAATGTATCATATCTTTACATACATAAATCATGCCCAATAGTTTCATCTGCATAATGATACACGTAAGAAGTCCAGGATTTTATTTGAGTTTACCACAGTAGACAAAGAAACATCCAGGGTTGAAACTAAAGCACTAGTTTCCCGCTTACCAAAATAATGACTAAAATAGAACGCGGTATCGGTCTTTCACCCACAAGTCTATTCGTACACACCCAATTTCTTTTCTCCAACACTTTGAATGAGTTAGGATAAGGTTAGGTATGCTTTAATCAGGTATATTAGGTTATATTAAGTTAGGATAAGCTTAGGGTATATCAAGTTATGTTAAATTAGGATAAGCTTAGGGTATATTAAGTTATGTTAAGTTAGGATAAGCTTAGGGTATGTTTGGTTAGGTTAAGCGTAGGTTAGGTGTCCTTAGGTTACGGTATATTTGGTTAGGTGAAGTTAGTTTATGTTGGGTTACGTGTGGATGAATCGATTTTCTTTGACTTGTGGGTGAAAAGACAGAAGGCTATATGACATTGTAGTGCTTTATAGTGTACTTTACCAAATCTTCAATCATTTTTAAAGATAGTACAAGTAAGCATTGTATTCAAATCATTAGCACAAAACTAAGCAAACAAAATTATACATCTAATTTAGATTTCTAGGTGCTTTAATTTAACGCATGGATTTCTATGTCGTCCTATGTATTATATTTTAATATTACACTGTAATGTATTTTCATGGACGACGAACTAGAAACACGTCCAGCAGATTAGGTTTCCTGAGTGCTGTGAAAACAATAGTAATCATCCGCATGATGCAAAAAATTAAAAAATGCCACGCAACTTGCAATAAAGAAAAAAATTATAAAAATAACTGCATTACAATATCTACCAATTACTCTACATTATTACTCTACTACTTTACTTGGCAGTCCAGTGTGCTTTCGTTGAGAGATATCACACACCGCCTGAGTTAGTCCACTTGAGTACATATACTTCTGCGTAATCTTTAATAGGCCGTTTCTAAATTAGACAAAATCTTATGTCAAAATAATTTTGGAGCGAGCAAAATACGAAACCATCTTATTGTGGCTTAGTTGGTTGAGAAGTTTTATCATAGCTGTCAAAGACTAAAAATATCCTCGATCTGATTATAATGCAACACAATGTGAATGAGTTTCCTCACTTAAAGCAGGGTTTTAACTATCTAAGGCTACTGTAATACTAAATTTAAAGTTGACTGGGGAAAATAATGACTGAGCGCGATTACAGCTACTGAACATTATATCAGAACTTCGAGTGCTTTTAATCTGACAAACTCATAATTTCTTGAACATCTTCATCGATTTCCGAAGTGTTATGTCCTCAAGGTGACTAAAACAGAACAAAGTGCGACTCCCTCTTCTATTACCTGACCAAGATGATTTCAGAACTGACCCTAGAAGAACACAATCACATTTACCTACAAACTCATTATATATATTAAATCATGTGAAGCTTGCGGATATTTCTGTAAGTTAAATCACCTTTCCGAGGATAGCTTGTATCACTAAACTGTACTACTGTGAATATAAAGTAACATCTTTCGTTTATCAAAAATACTATAGTTGAGGTAAAATATTGTGTTCTTCTAGTTCAAGATGGCTTCGTTGCAGTCTACTCTTATATTATTATCCTACTTGGACTTCAAACCCGATAAAAATAATTCCCAGCAAAATCACGATTTATCTCTCCTTTTCTATTATTAGTACCTATCTGCAAACTACTGTATATTAGTTTATTATTACATTATGCAATGCTTGAGCTTTGTATAAGATGCAATTAGTAATATATTATTATATATTTTTGAATGGATTCTTTTCAATAGGCTTTAAAATGGAGAAAACATCACAAAATGCAGAAGTTCAAGTGAAATGTTTTAGAATTTTACACATCTTCCACAGAATAATATAGTTAAAAATGTTAAAAGTATGGTACATCAGAGAACATGATTTCATTACCCTCCTACTAGATTAAGGTGGGAAATTATAAACATTTCCCCGCATCCGATATTAATGGAGGTACAGTACTAGTATACGAATAAACATTTTCAGCAAATCCCAAAGTAATATGGGTATTTATTTCTGAGAAGAAATTAATGTCAGCGCAATTCATATCAATGCGGGTACTACTATACGAATAATGATTAACATTTTCAGTGAATCTCAAATTAACCAGGCACTAATATATAAACCCAAATTAATTTATTCCCCTCAAAGTCCAAGCAGGAGTGACTGTCCCCCCGAGTGTAAACCAAAGTAGGAATATTAGTACTCACGATCTTGGGCTTGAAGGGTGGCTGCACCTCCCTGTTCTCCAGCTTCTCCCAGTCGATCCTCCTGAAGAAGGGGTGGGTGCGGACGTCCTCCTCTCCCTTCACGCTGCAACCCAGCCTCTTTAGTGGCTGCTTGGTCAGGAACTGGTGGGAGGAGGAAGAAGCATGATCAGATGTTGACATGGTTTGGTGGGAGGAGGAAGAAGTGTGATCAGCACTTCATGCTGCTCTATTCCTTACAGTTTCTCTAGTCATCGCTTTGATAATGAGGTCCTTATGCAGTACCCCATACCACATGTTCTTTGTTTTGCTCCTTGGCACTCTCTTTTGTTATGTACACTCGGACACCATAGTCTCTAGCCCACTCATAAATATTCATGGAGTTCACCTACGGTAATTCTAACTATGGAAGTCTATCTCTGGAGATCAATTTATGAATATAATTTTCTATAAATCAACTACAAAACTTCTTATACTACATATTGAATAGCAAGTTTTATCCTATACTAAATCCAAATTGCATTAACGAAAAACATAGGGGTCCATGAATTCTTATGAGTGGGTTAGAGACTATGGCATCAGCGTGTACATACCCTTGACATTCTTCACCAGATACTCTCCATCCTATCCATTTGCTCACACCATTTTGGCTCCCAATTAACCCTCTCCGACATAAGACGCGATTTTGAGCCGATTAGGGATACTTTAAAGTCTTTGTTACCATCAGGGGTATTTAGAAACCTTTAGTTTAGTTACTTCAACCTCTGTAGTTGTCTTTGAGTTAGCTGTGGGCAGAAAACTAATTTTGGAGAGGTAATTATAAGAGTGAGAGAACTCTATTTCTTATTGCTAATCTGGCAACCTCTGCGTCATATGAGTCTGAAGGGGTTAACATTACACCCCCCATTGCTTAAATTTCATTATAAACTCTGAGACAGACGAATCACCTAATCGAATCGCCTAAACCTCACCTAACCTAACCTCGCCTAAACCTCACCTAACCTAACCTAACCTCGCCTAAACCTCACCTAACCTAGCCTAACCTACCTATCCTAAAGTGTATAAACTTTAAAATTGGCCTAGGGGGCCTAAATATAGGTCAAAATTTAAAAAAATATACCGTTGAATCCGCAACGGCGAGACGAATCCAAATATGTAATAATATTGACAAGTCAAAATTCGACCAAAATCACCGATTTGCCTGGGCAAAAACCCAAGGTTTTTTGAGATTTTTTTTTCGATTCTGGGCGAACGGCTGGGCGGAAATGAAATCTAAGACCATCTCTAGAAGCAGCTCGGCAAGAAAAATCGAATGGCACCAAGTAGAATTCCCTAGGACTTATAGTTTGGGCTACAGAGGACTTTTAATGTCCAAAAAACGGTCCCCTGGGCCCTCCAGGAAGCCCCGTCAAAATCTAAATCCTAAACTAATGGTCCGATTTTAATTCTGTTTGCGCCATTCGATTCAGCTTGCCAAAGTGTACTTATTGTATAAATTTAAACAAAATCGGTTCATAAATAACTCGTCTATGGAATTTTTAAACTTTAAAAAAAGACGAGGGGCTAAAAAAGGCTATACGTGTTTTATGGGGGGGGGGGGGGGAGCGGAGCTGGGAGGGGGGGGAGGGGGAGGGGGGGGGGGGGTAGGAAGGGGGTGGTAGGGAGGGGGTGGGGGGCGGGAGGGGGCAGGGGTGAAGGGAAGGAAGGAGGGTAGGGAGGGGAGGGGAGGGGGGTAGGGTGGTAGCGGGGGTTAGGGGGAGGCGGGGAGTTAGGGGGGGTAGGGGGGCTCGTTGTTGGTTAACTCCCCCCCCCCACCCCCACCCCCACCCTCCTTCCTTCCCCGCACCCCCTGCCCCCTCCCCACCCCCTCCCTACCACCCCCTCCCTACCACCCCTACCCCCTTCCTTCCCTCCCGCCCCCCCCATAAAAAACGTTGCTAACGCAACGTTAGTTTTATAGCCTTATTTTAATAGTTTATTTTAACGTAATAAACTTTCCTTTCCCTAGTAGTAATATCGATAGTAAAATAACTTATAACTGTTTTTATTCCCAATTAATAAGATTTTGTAAAATCTGCACTAAAGTAGATGACTTTTGGGCTAGAGCTAGGTTACTATACAGACTCTTAGTGGACAGAGGTTTTGAGGCAAGTAAATTGTTCCATAAATTTAATCTTTTTAGGGTCAATTATTGTGACTGTATTCTAAAATTTGACATCAATAATTTTAATCAAGCATTTTTAACTTGAAGTTTCTTGTATAACCTCTGCTTACTTTTTGTCTGTATTTATTGTTTATCTTTTTCTTTTTCTTTTTCTTTTTCTATTATTATTATTATTAATATTAATATTGATGATTTTTTAAATTTATTGTTCTTGTTAAAAGAGTACTCTTTGTTTAAATCTGTTGTTACTTCATATTTTGTAATTATTTGTCTTTATATTATATGTATTCATTGTCGATAGTATCAATTGCTTACTTTTGCGATTTCCTTAGTTTATTTGTGCTATAAATGTAGGTTATTTGTAGGGTAGTTATTGATAGGGGTCACTTGAGGCATGCTATGCTTACAGGTACCTACCCGATAGCACTATCGTTAGTGAGTGCTGTACTGTATTTTATATATTATTTTGTAATAGTATAGATATCTTATCAATATTTGTATTTTGTACTATTTTAATGTCTTGTCATGTTGCAAATTTGATTTTAAATAATATTTTGACATTTAACATATAGTTTCTTTATTCATGCAGAGTTTAGTAAAATTTGCCAGAACGTCCCGGACTTCCCAAACTTGACTACTTCCTTTAACGTGACGATAGTGCGCGTTGTTATATGTGCGATTAGTTTGCTTGGGAAACAGATTAACTTGCTCATGTAGTAATGTACACCCTATGTGGTGGATTGTGATCTTTTATTTAATAATTTTCATTTTAGTAAACGTTGTTTCCACATAGCGATTTTGATAATTTAATTTGACTTTATATTGTCCTTGTCCCAATTTTGGTTTGTTTAGTTTGCAAGTTTTACATTTTAATTTATCACTAAGGAGGGCATATCACTGACAACTCTGCTCTTATGGTTACTCAGGATATTGAACTGAATAAGCCCTAAGCAAATACATTGTTAATAAATATTAAATTTCTTTACAGTGGACCACAAACAAAACAAGAATCCTGGAGTACTCACGCCCTTGCAGCACTCCTTGGACTCCTTGGACAAAGACTTGGGGTAGGAGACGTTATGGTCGGTGATGGCTGCGAACAGTTCCTCCTCATCCTCACCATCGAAGGGCGGCTGACCCACCAACATCTCATACAGCAAAACACCGTACGCCCACCAGTCAACGCTCTTACCATAAGGTTGGTACAGGATGATCTGCGGAAAGGTGGAGGTATTATGTGACAGAAATAGGATATGCATCCAACAATGAAATACATCGTAATATTTCCTCAGGGCCATAATACTAGGCTGCTTGTTATCCTTCTTAGTAGTGACTGCTCTTTTGAGAACTGCTAGGAGAATACACAGGTTGATTGATGGCTGCATGGATGTACTTTTACCTTTCATTTGTGTAGAATACAGGTGTTGACATATACACAAAATAAAAATTAAACAAAATACTGTAGATGGAATAATCGAATAAATATACACCTAATACTCTTGATAATATTTATGCAGTGACATCCTCCAATAGGTTAATATTCTATGCACTGATTAATCAATAAGTATTAGTGTGGCATAAGCAATCAAATGAGGACCGTCAATCTCACTCTCACTTAAAGAGACCTCGAAGTGTGGCCATACTATTTTTGCCGAGTTTACAATTACTTTACATCACTATTTACAACTTAACCAACACACCTGAACTTCGTTAGATGCAGAAATCGCCACCTGAATGTTTTTGTGAGGCTACCACCAGGACGGCTCAGGGCTCGAACCCGGGTCCCAAGCTTACGAGGCGAACACTCTCACAACTGACCAAGAGAAGTACTCCACTTGGGCTGATAGCTCAAGGGATTTTCTACATCCAGTTCTGTTTAAGCACTTGCCACAACTACTGACATTACACACTCTCTCGCTCACTCACTCACTCACTTATCCACTCACTCACTCACTCACTATCTCTCTCTCATGGTTAGTAGAAAGATAACTCACCTCGGGAGCAATATAGTCGGGCGTACCACAGAAGGTCTTGGTGGTCTTGTCGCCAGAGATGCCCTCCTTACACATACCAAAGTCAGCGATCTTGATATGGCCCTCCTGGTCCAGCAGCACGTTGTCCAGCTTCAGGTCTCGGTACACGATGCTGTGAGTGTGCATGTAGAACAGACCGATGGCAATCTCAGCCGCGTAGAATCTGTAGGAGATATACGAAGATTTCATTATTTTCATGTCTATATTTATTATTCACTTGTACAAATGCCTTTTCCATCAACATTCGATGAGCAACTCCAGTCTGACCGATTCCGAATCCAACTTTTGTAAGACATCTAAACTAATATAATCTACTCTTAGTGTGGTTACCAATACCAGTGCAATACATGAAATGTTACCAAATTAAAGTTGTCGAATTAAAGTTGCCAATAAAGATGCTTGTGAGAATCTGACTATACATATAAAGTTGCCCTCATTAATTTGTATCCGCTGGGTGATTGTATATATGGAAGAAAAACATAGTGTGATTACCTTCTAATGATATTTAGTTATAGAAGTTACTTGATCATATGCTACTGCATAACCAACTATGCTTCTAATTCAATCATACAAATCTTCCTTCCGTATAAACAAATCATGGAGAGGATATAAATGCTTGTGGGTAACTGTACATTGTTGCAAGCCTTGTCCATGTTGGTATTAGTCTAAAATTTCAATAATTTAAAATTTGACTAGGGGCAGGGAAAGTTGCTATGGGATTTAAGATTGTATTGACTTACACAGCGACAGGCTCCTTGAACTTTCCACACTGTTGAATCTGGAACATGAGGTCACCGCCGTTCACATACTCCATTACGAAGTATAACCGGTCCTGGAAAAGACAATATTCATCAGCTAGTCCTATCCAGAGTGACGTATGGCATCTTCTACCCAACCTTAGCTGTTTCTGTCTGTCTCTTTTACTGCCCTATTTTTCCTTTTGGGAGCAGGGGGCTAGGAATACTCCTCCCCTTGTATAATTCTCCTAATCGACGAGACAGAGAAATGGGCGAGGGAACGCGAAAGTGGTCTCGGACCCTGAGAATAGGAACTTTAAATGTCGTTTCTAATCGGGTTCTGTCTCGTGTCGGCCACCCCCAGCAATGGGGTATGTGCCTGAGTATATACATACATACATACATACATACATTTTATATTAACATGATCATATAATTGTATTAAACATAGAACTGTCTTGTAAATTATAAATATAAACATAGAAAGGAAAGTGATAGGTAGTCAATTACCCCAGATGGCAATTTACAAAGGGCCACATATCAGTTTCACAATAAGTTAAGTTAGCTTCTATCTATCTATCTATTGCCTGACGCCGTGATCCCCGAAGGGGTGGCCACGAACGAACCGCCCCCAATCCGAGGCTGTTCGTTAGTTTTTCTTTGCTTAGATATTTTTTCCGGGTGGGGGTCGCAAGCCCACCGACCCAACCCCTTTAGTCGCCTCTTACGACACGCAGAAGGCACGTGGGGCATATAAGTTAGCTTGCAATGACCAATTTAATATTTAATATTTGGCATAAGTAATTATTGATTACCCTATATCAACTACATATTACTCTTGTAAGCAATATGTAAATATTTGTATTTAACTCATAACTTTATACATATTCTTACATCGATTAAAATATTAATTTATTTTAGATGTTTGTCAAGTAACTAATCAATGGGCAATAATGTATTCAATATGTGATATCTTTGGTATCTTCCTTCTCTTTGTCTTTATCATATTGATAATGGTTACAAAAATATCAATATTTGTGTCTCTGGATACATCACGTACATTAGTCCAGAAGCAAACGTACAATGACAAAAGATAATACAAACAAAAATATGATACAATATTGATAGTAATCTTAAGGGGAGATGGGTCGTTTTTCTAGGTCCCCTTTTCCCTCATGTTATCCCCATTAGGTTTCAGAATTTAAGATATTTGCCTAATTAGTTTGTCGATTATAAGACCTTTCGCCCCATTTCATTGTCAATATTCAGCCCATTCGTGCTATTTAGGTGTCAATTTTTTTTCCTGGCGAACGATAGTGAGCCTGTAATTTTGAAAGAACCAGCTTTCGGCTTGGACATTTTTCTACCGAAAAATTTACAAATTAATCTAGAAGTGGGATCTAATGGATGTTTTTTTTTAAAGTGTGATGGAGGTCTAGGGAGGAAACTAAAAAAAAATATATATATATATATGAAATAATCGACCCAAAAATAAACCCTCACCCCTTGTTAGCCCCTAAGAGACTCCCATCAGTACCCACCATAGTCTGGAAGCAGGAGTGGAGCTGCACCAGGAAGGGAGGCTTGTTAGCCAGAGCCAGCACCCGCTTCTCTATCATGGTGCACTCTACGTCATCATCCTGGATGATGATATCCTTCTTCAGGATCTTGATGGCGTACAGCTCGTCTGTTCCCTGGGGTGGAAATATAAGAGATGAATATATTGATTGATTGGCTTCGTTTAGTAAGAATCACATACATCAAGATACAGTATTTCGTTTTCATATGGGCATATTTCCTGCATGTTAAAAAGTGGGGTCTGCTCCTAATTTATGAATATTTCTAGGCAAGATAGGGACAGTATTTTAGTCTCTGAAAAGTAACCAACAGCCACAAGTCCCCGTTTGGCCACCTCGCTACTAACGACCAACACCGAGGTAAGGAACCACAAACCAGAGGTAAGGAACCACAAACCTCACATAAATACATAATGGAAAAAAAACATGGACAAGATTGTGAAATGAACCGCAATACTGCATTATAACTTCCACAAGGATAACCTTTTTCCGAGGTACTCCGATTGTTCCTGGTGTTCTACAATTATCCTGGCTACACCGACACGTCAAGAAAACACCCCCTATATCGTCACCAATTCATAGCATAGAAGATGCTCGACAATATTCGAAGATGCTGCTCTCTACAAAATCAGTGACGTGTATAAATAAGGTGTCGTCATCTAGTGTGGCAGAAAGGAAGCAACCAACACCTTGAATTCCACTGAGACTATCTAGTACGATACATGAAAAATGAAGCACCCAACAACTCTAAGCATTAATGATAATCTTGGGGCCTCGTAAGAGTTACAGGCTAATGAACAGCCAACAGTCCCGAGGTTGAGACATAGGGAAAAAATTAAACTTTACCTATTAAAGTAAAACAAATTTATTATATCCATTAGTTCATCTCTTCAATGCTATACTAAAGCCGTTGTCACACGAGCGGTTTTCCGGCAATTTTCCATGAACAATTTTTTTTTTCGTAACTGTTTGAGGCTTTTCACATTGGAATCGGAAACTAGACTATATTTAGATTACGTTAGGTGGCTGATTTCTAATATCACTTACATTTTTAAGCTGCCAGACTACAATTGCCCGTAAAAATTGAAAAAAAAGAGCTCGTGTGACACCGCCTTAAGCCGCAGATATAATTTTGTTCTCTCTCTTTCTCAATAACCCCTCTAAACCCAGGTCACAGTCATCAAACACAAGATAAAGAGGTCACTAATCTTCGTTAGGTCAATACTGAGAGAGAGATGATTACAAGACTACAATAGATAATTTAGTTGAAAGACCACTATCATGCTAGATCACATAGCCTAATGATATAATCTCACACACACACACAATTATGATATTTTTCCAGTGTAATCCGAGGCATACATTGAATGGACTAAGAGGTTTAAGTGGATATTATAAAGACACAATATAACTCCCTAACAATCACCCCCCCCTCTCTCTCTCTCACTCACACTCACTCTCTCTCTCTCTCTCTCTCTCTCACACACACACACACACACACACACACACACACATGTAATATATAAATGTAGAGAGAGAGACAGGACAACACGAGCTTAGGCTCAAATCCTGTATACTAATTAGGTGAGTACACACACACACACACACACACACACACACACACACACACACACACACACACACACACACACACACACACACACACACACACACACACACACTATAACCAATACTTCATAATCTTATCTACACGCGTTTCTGTCTTCACCAATGGCCTCTCGCCAAGCGCAACAATTCGTCCTTCTCTTCCCCGCGGGCCTACTGTCAACACTTGTGCCCCCGCGCTCCGGCTTCATTCGACGCTCGCTCTCCTCTAGTGAGTCTTTTCTCATTTTACATATGTATCTGGGAGATAGTGAGCAGGGTTTAGACTTGCTAGCACGGGTTGTGTTATTGTTGGCCCGCAGGAAGTGTTAAAATTAGGGTACGTTTAGGCGTTTACTCCTTGTGTTCATTGTTTCCACCACACGTGGTGTTTTTTGTTTGTTGCTATGCGCCTTAGTTTTTGCTTTTTCCTTAGTTAGGAGGCTTTCCTTTAAAGTTCTTGCTCTTCCTTGGTACAGCTTGGGGAGTCTAGGGACTCTGTCTTTGTTGCAGACGCGCCAGGGTTAGGATTGTCACACGTGGTTGTGGCGTCCTCCGGCATTTGAGCCTGTGAGAGGCCCCACGTGGGGATTTTTCCCTGTGCCCTTCTGGCACTGTTCGTGGTTCTTCATGTAGTCTGTACTGTTTTTTCCGGATAAGCCTATAGGTTATCTAGATTTGGGGGGTCTTTTCTCTTTTATTACTGTTATTGTACATTAATTGTCCCCTGTGTGTTGTAGTCTCCCTGTTGGTTAGTGTGCCACTTTCCGGGAGTCCGGCAACGTGTTCCACGCGTGGGAGTGCGTGAGTTTGGGTGGGGGTTCCTCGCGGCTGTGCTTTGCTCTGATTCCCCTGTCCTTTGCTGTGCCCGCCGGCCTAAGGTTCGTAGCCGTTGGGTCGGTCCGCCGTGCCGGCGTGTGCAAGGGCTCGTGTCTCCCTCGCCGGGTTTGGCGTCGGTGGGTGTGGCAGCGCCACTGCCCCCTGGTCCCTGGTCCCTCTGGGATCCGGCGGACACCGATGTAAATCTAGTTGGTAAGGTGATTTTGAGCCCCTCGGACATTGCCTCCACCTTCCGGCGGCTGCGAGAGCAACAAGTCCTCCGGCGGGTGGTGTGTCGTCATCAGTTAGCACGCTTACTTCCATGGCGATTACCCCGCCGTGCCGGCGGCCTAGTTGGTAAACGAATTAGCGGCCGCTTGTGTGTTTAGTGGAGCACAGAGCGGTCCGCCGCCAGGGGGCTCACTGTTCTACGACCTACGTCGTAATGGTGGCCCTCTGTTGTCAGTGGTATCCCCTTCTCATGTTACTCAGGGGCATGGGAAGAGGCTATTCACGCCCTCTTAAGGGTAACAAGAAGGAGGCTGTTGCCTCCTATTCTTCTTACACCGGGAGGTTAGGATAGGTGAGGTTCTCCCTGTATATCCTTATGAGCATTGATTCCTGGAAATTTTTCTTTCCAGGTGGACACTCAGGACAGCCGGCTACCGCGTCGTTCCCGCTGGGGAGAGGAGTCTCTGCATCATGCCTTTGTTTACAGTATGCTCAACCCCCGCTGTCTTTTGATACCTATACCAGCACATAGCAGGTGTATCAGGTGCATTCAATGTTTAAACAGAAACTCTTTCATGTGGGCATCTCGTACATGTTCGGTGTGTTCAGATCTATTCGAAGAATGGCTAGCGGCCCAAGATATGTCCTGCTTACTCACTCTCATTGATGTTAAAACTAAGTTTAAGACCTATACTTCTTAGGTAGCTAACAAAGAACTGTCTTGTGACAACCCAGAATTATTGAGGGTAGTTCAATTATACTCATTTGATGATCATATAGCTTACCAGTCACACACCTCCCCTATACCCTTGTTGACCATTGGGTCCCCTACGTCATCCACGACATCTACACAGAGCTACTCTCCCCCTTCCAAGAGGTGCCGCTTGATGTCCCCGGCTCCCCCGGCGGGCAAACTGAGGCGCATGGACAGCACGGACTATCTACCTGACAAGATCCGCCGGCTCTCGAGCCCACCACGACGTGTGTTACTTTCTAATGAAACTCCTACTTCTACGCAAATAGATCTCACAGGATCACAGCTGGAAGGTCCGGCGGCCGCCTCGGGGATGCAGGGGGTTAGTCCCGGTCTCCTCGAGCCGGACGCCGGCCTCTCTCACACTGCCACTAGACTTAGACAAACTGTACACGTTAGGCTCCAAGGTTCCAAGTTAGTATTGTCAAACAAACAGGCTCAGCAAGCCAACATGGCTCAGACCTCTACTCAGTCTCCGGGTGCAGTTACTTCAAATGCGGTTACGACCATACGGTCTCACGCGACACTCCTGGCTCCTTCTGAGGACCAGCTCGGCTTGACGGCCGCCCTTAAGAATATGGGTTCGCAGGATGCGACCAACCCGGCAACACCTCCGCCGCGTGACCAGAAGTCACCGGCTTACGGTTCTCTCCACCCGGCTACGGCTAGTAGCAGTCAGACACTGATGAACAATCCTCCAACACACACACCCACATTCAAACAGGCTGATACTCTGATACTGACTGACCAACAAGTTAGGCTAACTCCACAAACCACTCCCATAAAGTTAACGACCGTGCAGATAAATTAATTGTTACAGAAGGTCATCAGTCAGTGTGCCATTAAGTAGGGTCAGGCCCCTACTCGGGCACTGGGACCACCTCACAGTGTATCTACGCCCCCCTCTCATATCAATGTAGGCATTCCCTCTCCGGCAGTCCTATCCGCTGGGCCAGCAACGACCCGCATAATTGGATACCTGCCACCTACGGGCCCGGCGCTAAACAGACCAGTTCATTCCCGACCTACGGGGAAAGAGCATCAGCTACGGGCCGTAAAGGTTACCCCAGCTTCGTTGACAGGCCCATTAGTCCGCCCCTCAACCTCGAAGCAACTCCTAGGGTTAGGAGACCGAGAGTTCGAGGGTGCGTCCAAGCCCACCAATATAGCTCCCCCTTCCGCCGGCCGACCCAAGCAAGGACTACCGGCGGATGCTTGGTCAATTGTTCCTCCCAACCTTAGATCCCCCTTGAATAGGTTGGATACTGGGTCAGCTCATAGTCAGGAACACCTCAGCCACAATAGTTCTGTGAGTTCAGATGATACCCAACCTTACTTATCCCCCTCGGTAGACAGGACCCATACGGTGAATAACCCATCGGGTCCCTCTTCCACCCTCAGTTCACACCCCAGTGCTCCCCTAGTCCTGCCGGGTGTCCCGTCCCATTCTCAGGCCATCAAAACACCAGGCAGGCTCTGGCTTCCGGTCACGGAAGTGACACAAGGAGAGGGCCATAAATCAACACAAGGGGAGGTCCCAGTGCCGGTGGAGTGGGCTATTGAAGTCAACCGTAAACATGTCTTTAGGGCAAAAGATGCTAACGGTACAGTCATACAGGTTCCTATATATGCTAGACCTGACCCGGCAAATTTTCAATATTTTGTGTACAACCCATGCCTGCTGGTTCCTCTTCCGGCGGATTCCCCGGTCCAGGATCCTTCTCACCCAGACACTCCCATTTGCCCTGATTGCCATAAACGATGTAGCTCTACTGGTTGTCGATTTCTGTATATACAGAGGGAGCCTTCTCCCAAATTTCACAGATGTGGTCCACATAAAGACCAAAGGGAGCTGAATCTGAGTGAGGTGGGCGATGGGCCGTGGGTAATGTGGGATCAGGAACTGCAACAATTTGCTGTAGATATTACATCCAATACCTTGTCCCCAATTCCCCATCCCCCCGTTACCGATTTTGACTGGCTAGCACAATGACCGGGCGGCGTTCCATTCCCTATTTTTGATTTTCTGATAGCCCCTCAATTCACGGCGGAAGATTTTCCATTCCCACTCATTACTCCTGAACCTATTGAACTCCAACAAGAATTTCTGGTCAGAGATAAGGCCCACAGGACGTTTATTAGCTTCCTGTTAACTAGAGACATGGCCCAGGCTATTGCTCAATCTATGCCTAATCCCTCTCCACGGGCCCAGGAATTAGTTAAAGTTTTTCAATAATACCTCCTCCCTACCCCGACTAGAACACTCACGGAAATTTGAACAGCCTTGTTTGAGGCAGTCCGGTCACGTCAGCTACTCAAGACTCGGTATGGCTCAAGGGTTACCTATGAATGCTTACTATAGGATCTTATTCTCCCCTGTCTTGACTGCGGGAATCATAGATAAACAGACGGAGCGAGATGTAAGGGTAATGTTGCGCTCGAAGGACAAGACAAACCAATAGGTTTTTTCCCTGACGAATCCAAGCGGCAGGCGGACGGGTTCACCTCCGGCTCTTTGGTTAAAATACATATACTTTTAGGACTACGGTTCAGGATTCTTCAGTTCTCCTTACCTTTGGATACCTTTGGATGTGTTCGCCGCTCCTCTAGCGGCACCAAGGAGCGCAACGCCCCTCGTTATGGGTGGTGATTTGGTGCAGTAGACTGTTTGAAGCGACAGCTCGCTCCCTTGCGAGGATGGGCTCGTCTGGCACTTTTTGCAGTTCGACATCTAGGGCTCTCTTGAAGTTGTCTAACGAGATGTCCCTCATGTCTCTTACTCGCCGTGGGAATTTGTTGAAGAGACGTGGGCCTCTGTGTGATAACCAGCCCTCTCGCAGAGAGCTCATAGCACCCCTGTTATTCATCCGGGGGATTTCGCATTCCCAGCCTCTCCTATCACTGAATTTCATGACTATCGGAGTATGTAGGTTTGGTACTAAACCCTCTGCGATTTTCCATGTATATTATTAGGTAACGTTCTCTTCTACGTTCCAGTGAGTACAGATTCAGTGCTCTTAAACGCTCCCAATAGTGTAGATGTTTTATCGAACTTATATGCGAAGTGAAATTTCTTTGTACACTCTCTACGTCATTTATTTCACCTGCTTTGTATGGGGATGTTAATACGCTACAGTATTCAAGCCGCGGTAGCACTAGAGATTTGAAGAGCGTTATCATAGGCAATTCACCGCGTGTTTTAAAAGTACGCAGAATCCAACCCGTTAAGACGTTTCGCAGCCGCCACTTTGACCTGGTTATGTACTTTGAAACCCATATTTTCAGACATTAATACCCCAAGGTCTTTCACACTGTCTTTCCGTTCTATTATGTGGTTAGATTCTGTTAAGTAATTTGTAATTTCTTTAACACCATTATTATCTCCGTACCGTATTAATTGGAATTTTTCCTCATTGAATTGCATGTTGTTTTCCCTGGTCCACTGGAACACTACATTCATGTCTTCCTGCAGTCGGCCCGTGTCCTCTTGTGTGTTTACTATCTTGCTTAATTTTGTGTCATCAGCAAAAGACGACACCGTACTGTGTCTGGTGTTGGTATCTATGTCGCAAATTAGTATGAGGAACAGAAGGGGCGCTAGCACTGTTCCTTGGGGCACTGAGCTTTTGACATCCGAAGGCTCAGAAGTGACTTGGTTTACTGCTACCGATTGTTTTCGGTTTACGAGGAAATTGTATATCCACCGTCCGATTTTCCCAGTTATACCTTTTGCTTTCAGTTTGTGGGCTATTATACCATGGTCACATTTATCAAATGCCTTAGCAAAATCGGTGTAAATGACATCCACGTTTTTCTTTTCTTCTAGCGCTTTAAGAATTTTGTCATAGTGTTCCAAAAGTTGTGAGAGACATGATCTTCCCGCTCTGAACCCATGTTGACCGGTGTTGTGTAGTTCATTTGCCTCCATGAATGTTGAAATTTTGCTTCGCAGGACTCGCTCGAAAACTTTAATGATGTGAGAGGTTAGAGCTACCGGGCGGTAGTTTTTTGGTAGTGCTTTACTCCCTCCTTTATGCAGTGGGGCAATTATTGCGTTTTTCAAGCTATCTGGTATGTCACCAGTGTCTAGACTCCTCCACATTTAGCCCTCGGTCTTCCTCCCTCCCTCGGCCATGCTAGCGCAATAGGGTTTCAAGGTTCGACCAAGTGTTAAGTTCCCGCGGGGGGCTGTGCCCCCTGATGTCTTCGGTCTGACTGGCCGGAACCGGTCCACACAACAGCATGCCGGAGAGGAAGTCATGCGGCTTTACCTCACATGGCGTTGCATAACAGACCGATAACCACCCTCTGCATAAGGGAAGGAAGACTAACTCATTACGCAGAGAAGGGAGACTGCTGCCGCCACCCAGAGTTGGTTCTACAAAAAAAACGTTAACTCCCCGGCGGATCCGCACTCGGAGTGTCCATCTCACAATTCAATGACATAGTGATAGCCGGAGGCACCCGCCTGCCGGCTTGCAACCTTTAACAATAATGTAATACTAGCCACAAACAAGACTAGTACGGAGAGGCGGTCACCAAAAGGTTCCCACCCGCATTAACGCGGGTCGGTCCCCCTATACGGTCCCTCTTGATGCGATAGGTACGGTGTAACACATTAGTTTCCTCACTATACTAAGCAATTCCAGCCCTCGGCACATCTGGTTGCCGGATGAGATCGTTCCCCGCCGTTGGAGATGGGAAGTTACCCCGGCGGGGTTTTTTCTCCCTATCTCGATGGACGGGAGCCTATCTCTTTATACTGAACCAGGTTGTAGGCACCCAGAAAATCTTTCCCAGGGTCAGGGACGGCTCAGCAGCAGAGCAAAAAATTGTTTACAAACCAATCACTGCCGGCCGGAGTTTTTCTTTCCGACCCCTTTTGAAGTTCCATGGTCAGAAACGGGAGCCCGTCAAGCCACTCTCGTTCTTTTCTTATTTGTTAATTCCATATAGAAGCTAACCACATTCCCTTGCTTCAAGCCAGTCAGCAGGCTTCATTTGACCTTACGGACACGTCCGTTTTCTACGATCCTTGCGGTTTAAGGCTGTCGGTCAGGGCTCCTGACCACCTTTCGGCCCGGTTAATCCCTAGGCCATTCAGTTCTCTATAACTCATCCCTTCAAGGAAAATGACTTTTCCCATTAAATTCCAAATGACGCTGCCCCTGAGCTTTCTCTGACCCCGGGAGCATTGTAAATTATGTTTTAGATATAATATCAACCTTTTCACCAAAATGTCTAGGTGCCGGCGGGGGCCACGGCGGGAGACCATCAAGGCCTCCGGCTCAGGTTCCCCGAGTGTCTTGCTTGATGCCCGCCTAATGGATCTTTTAAGGATTCTCCGGCGGACTGACTGAGATAGTCTAAGGATTCCCCGGCGGACTGACTGAGAAAGTCTGAGGATTCTCCAGCGGACTGACTAAGATAGTCTAAGGATTCTCCGGCGGACTGACTGAGATAGTCTAAGGATTCTCCGGCGGACTGACTAAAATAGTCGACTGACTCAGTTACGCGCTGATCCTCGCCCAGGAGACGGGGCTCGGTAATAGACTTAGGAAGTGCCATCAGGACACTGTCATGGCAAAAGTTACTTCCCCATGTTATTTTCAAACTATATTTTCTTTAAAAAAAAATTTGTTTTGTTGTTGTTGTCATAAGTCTGCCCATGGACACACTCCGGTAGTTTTGCCTTGTATTCCTAGTTGTTAGTACTGTGATAGTTACGCCCTTTAGGGCTTCAGAAAAAAAGAAGGGGGGGGGATATGTGGATCCCAGTACAAATGAGGAACTCCCCCTTACACAGGATTACATGTTAGTATAGGCTAGCTAGGCGCTGTTTACGCCGGGCTGTCCCCAAAAAATTAGATATGTATGAGCCTGAAGCTCGGTTTACTTGGTTTAGAACAAAATTGAGATTTAGATTATAAAGCTTAATTCAAGCTCATGTTTTATGATTAATAAAAGAATGTTTTTCGAGACTAGTTGCACTAGATTACAAAAAGTCCAACGTGACTCTGTAAATGTTTCCATTGTCTAACTGTCCAGCTTATGTTTTATGAATAATAAAGAATTGTTTTTTCCTACGGTTATATAATTTTCAAGTTTCTAGGCGAGTCGCACTAGACTCAGAAGGTCGATATGGGTCAGATGTGACCCCAGTATGTTCCTGGCTAGTTGCACTAGCTTCAGTAGTTTTGATATTGGTCAATATGACTACACCCAGGAACCTAGCTGAGCTCGGTATAGGTTCAGGGTCGGGATGATGAAGGGTTTGTTGCTTCTAACTCTGTCTCACCCGGTACAACACACACCTCATGCATGAGGACTCTGTTGTTGGAGCAGGCTTCCTTGAAGCAACGCACTGCTCCCACTCTTTCATATTTTATAATGTTGTATGCACAACAAAACAATTAATATTTCTTTTTCCTGTTATGAGGTTTCTTGACTTAACCATGTGGTTATTGAGAGTTTGATATTTACGAATGTCCCCCTCCAGTCATGGAATTCAGGCAACGTCATCAATGATGAAGGGGCCACTATTAAATTATAGGTTTGATTCCCGAAGGGAAGTAGAGAAAACCTAATATTTAATCGTAATAATAATAAATCGTAGGTTTGTCCACCTTTCTTTAACTGTCTTCGTGGTGCAATGCATAAGTGTGTTGATTTTCGGTGTGAGCATCCTAGGTTCGAATCCCCGGACTGCCACATGTGTTTGTTAATTTCATTAATCGAGTTTAGGAGTAAAGTTGGTTGGTGGAGAGAACATAATAATTCATTCAGGTTCAGTAGTAGTTTATCGAGAGGCCTTCCCTAGGGTTAAGTGCCCCATTAATTACTATTTCCTTTCACCTTTTCATAGCCTATGATAGCGCAGTTGGAAAGTGTGTACATGCTTAGATTGATATGCAGGATTCGAAACTGCATAATAAATCGTAGGTTTGTCCACCTTTCTTTAACTGTCTTCGTGGTGCAATGCATAAGTGTGTTGATTTTCGGTGTGAGCATCCTAGGTTCGAATCCCCGGACTGCCACATGTGTTTGTTAATTTCATTAATCGAGTTTAGGAGTAAAGTTGGTTGGTGGAGAGAACATAATAATTTAGTAGGGGCCCCGGAATCATTGATGACGGCGTCCCTCCCAGCCATCCCCTTCCCATTCGCTGATATTTTTGAGTTATCTTGATATATCATTGAAGGACGAATTGTTGCGCTTGGCGAGAGGCGGTAAGAAACCACAACGCAAGAAAATCCACCGAATGTGGGAAGCTTGTGAATAACCGTGTTAAAGTGGAAATTCTTTTTCCTTTTTTGTTCTCTTATTTTTTACGAAGTTTTTTCGTAGTGGGTACCCGATCAATATGACGACACCATAAGAGAAGTAGCGTTGCACTTATGAAGATGAATCTCTTTCTTCCCTGCGGCGGTTGATTCAAACGACTGACGTGGGTGTTGAATGGAGACTATTATACTAATAGGCAACGTCGTCAATGATTCCGGGGCCCCTACTAAATATTAGGTTTTCTCTACTTCTCTTCGGGAATCAAACCTATATTCCGGACTGTTTGTGTATATTTATTGTATCTGTATTTCAATATATCTTACCTGTTAAGATTGCTCATATTAATCAGCCAGTAAGCGACTTTGTGTCTACCATACCTGTGATTATTATTATTTTGTTTTATCTGTTTTGTGTTTTCTATCTGTTCTTTATATACCTGCCCGTGTGTCTTGCCCTTTAAGCCAGTATCACACGAAAGCTTTTATAGTCAACATTCGATGATCAACATTTTTCTGGAAACTTTTGCACTGGTAGCGGAAACTAGACTGATGGTAGGTTAATTTAGGTAACCAAAATATTTCAAATGTTGACCTTATAAGCTGCCAGACCAGTGTTAAGGGTAAATATTGAGGGAAAAAGCGCTTGTGTGATACCGGCTTTAGTGTACTGTCTACCTTTTATTATGTCTATCTTTCCTCTGCTACCTGTCACCCACCTTACGCTCCGCCAGCAGGACTTTCCCGAAAGATCCCTTGCCCAGCACCATCAGGTAGTTGAAGTCGGTGGCTCGAATGATGTCCCTCTTGTTCATGTTGTGGGGGATGCTGTTATCGCTCTGGGTCGGGGTCTTCTTGGTCATCGATGTCTTCTGTTTACGGTGTGGTGGGGAAGAAATAGGAGGCGTTAGATTGCATATATAGTTTTCTTGGTGATCGATGAGGTCTTTTGGTTAATTGAGCCAAGGGAGGTGCAACAGAAAATTCAGGGTGTTAGTTTATTTAGGGTCGTACTATTGGTGATCGATGTCTTCTGTTTATCGAGGAGGTGGTGCAGGGGAGAAATAATAGAGGGAGTTAGTATCTATGTGGTCTAAACAAATGCTTTCTATTAATGGGTGTGACAGAAAATAAGGCGTGTTAGTAAATAAGGAATATATCTGCTTACCCGCGAAGAAGCAACACAGAAAAAGGGGCGTTAGTAGATACTGTTATAGACGTCTTCTGCAAAGTCGCTTCTGGAGATACAACGTAAGGAAAGTGGAGGGAAGATAATACCAGGGAAAAGGTGTTCTCAGAGTGAAGATAAGTGTAGAAAGCAAGAAATAAGATGTGATGGGCTATCGGCTATGTTGATAAAGAAAAAACAGGACGCTTGTTTGTAAGGATGTTTTCTGTTAAAGTGGTGATAGAAAGAAGAAAATATAGAAGGGGCCCTTAGTATGAATATAGAAGGGGCCCTTAGTATGAATATAGAAGGGGCCCTTAGTATGAATATAGAAGGGGCCCTTAGTATGAATATAGAAGGGCCCTTAGTATGAATATAGAAGGGGCCCTTAGTATGAATATAGAAGGGGCCCTTAGTATGAATATAGAAGGGGCCCTTAGTATGAATATAGAAGGGGCCCTTAGTATGAATGGGTGATGTCTTCTGTTGATGAGGTGGACAGCACGACAGATTATTATTTAACATAGTAAATAGGACCTTTAATGTGAACGTTGCTTTTGGCTAACGGAGATCATTGAGATACAACATAGCATATACAGTATATATATATTTATAAAGACAGAAACAGTGGTATTGGAGAAAGTGTTAGGTAAGGTTGGCGACATTGTGCTGTGTTGTGGTTTATAGAAACTCAATTGGCTTTGCAACAATCGGAATCCAAAGCAAGACTGCTATTATGCGCCTCAGAAAAATAGTCTACTGTAATAGTTTGTTGATACGAAACGGTCTAATTAATTGAAATGTGAAATTACAGTAAGAATGTTACAGTAGATGAAAAATAGTCAATTGATATTTTTGTTAATGGGAAAAGGAGTGAAAACAAATATGTGTATTCAGTAGGAAAGGAAGTTGTGAACAGTACATGTAATAGGCAATAAAATAGGGAATTAATGAGCCTGAATACATTTAAAGGAAAACACAACAACAGCCACGTTATTACACGGGACATTTTAGAAATAATTTCAATAAAAGGAGGATTGATAATGAAAAGAATCACTACAATCGGGATCCTCCATTAATTAAATTAAAATGCTGAACAAATCATAATAAAAACATGTTTATAAATAAATATATACGGTTGTATTTAAAACAACATATCAATAATTCAGTATAATTTAATAGGCCATAATTATTTAATGGAGATGATTCTATGAATTAATGATCCTAGAATTTGGTATGGCAATAATGATAAGAGTAAATTATAGTGTACAAACATCCTATTCATTATATAGGGATTAATACTTTGATAAATATATTGACAGTCATCATATTTATGGCTAATTGAAATATATCTGATTTCATAAAATTAATAAAAATGTACCACATAAAAACCTAATCAAAATGCATGTATATAAATATGAAGCTGCAATATCAAGTTAAATATGAAGCTGCAATATCAAGTTAATATGAAGCTGCAATATCAAGTTATAAATATGAAGCTGCAATATCAAGTTAAATATGAAGCTGCAATATCAAGTTAAATATGAAGCTGCAATATCAAGTTAAATATGAAGCTGCAATATCAAGTTAATATGAAGCTGCAATATCAAGTTAATATGAAGCTGCAATATCAAGTTAATATGAAGCTGCAATATCAAGTTAATATGAAGCTGCAATATCAAGTTAATATGAAGCTGCAATATCAAGTTAATATGAAGCTGCAATATCAAGTTAATATGAAGCTGCAATATCAAGTTAATATGAAGCTGCAATATCAAGTTAAATATGAAGCTGCAATATCAAGTTAATATGAAGCTGCAATATCAAGTTAATATGAAGCTGCAATATCAAGTTATATGAAGCTGCAATATCAAGTTAATATGAAGCTGCAATATCAAGTTAAATATGAAGCTGCAATATCAAGTTAATATGAAGCTGCAATATCAAGTTAATATGAAGCTGCAATATCAAGTTAATATGAAGCTGCAATATCAAGTTAATATGAAGCTGCAATATCAAGTTAATATGAAGCTGCAATATCAAGTTAATATGAAGCTGCAATATCAAGTTAATATGAAGCTGCAATATCAAGTTAATATGAAGCTGCAATATCAAGTTAAATATGAAGCTGCAATATCAAGTTAAATATGAAGCTGCAATATCAAGTTAATATGAAGCTGCAATATCAAGTTAATATGAAGCTGCAATATCAAGTTAATATGAAGCTGCAATATCAAGTTAATATGAAGCTGCAATATCAAGTTAATATGAAGCTGCAATATCAAGTTAATATGAAGCTGCAATATCAAGTTAATATGAAGCTGCAATATCAAGTTAATATGAAGCTGCAATATCAAGTTAATATGAAGCTGCAATATCAAGTTAATATGAAGCTGCAATATCAAGTTAAATATGAAGCTGCAATATCAAGTTAATATGAAGCTGCAATATCAAGTTAAATATGAAGCTGCAATATCAAGTTAATATGAAGCTGCAATATCAAGTTAATATGAAGCTGCAATATCAAGTTAAATATGAAGCTGCAATATCAAGTTAATATGAAGCTGCAATATCAAGTTAATATGAAGCTGCAATATCAAGTTAATATGAAGCTGCAATATCAAGTTAATATGAAGCTGCAATATCAAGTTAATATGAAGCTGCAATATCAAGTTAATATGAAGCTGCAATATCAAGTTAATATGAAGCTGCAATATCAAGTTAATATGAAGCTGCAATATCAAGTTAATATGAAGCTGCAATATCAAGTTAATATGAAGCTGCAATATCAAGTTAATATGAAGCTGCAATATCAAGTTAATATGAAGCTGCAATATCAAGTTAATATGAAGCTGCAATATCAAGTTAATATGAAGCTGCAATATCAAGTTAATATGAAGCTGCAATATCAAGTTAATATGAAGCTGCAATATCAAGTTAATATGAAGCTGCAATATCAAGTTAATATGAAGCTGCAATATCAAGTTAATATGAAGCTGCAATATCAAGTTAATATGAAGCTGCAATATCAAGTTAATATGAAGCTGCAATATCAAGTTAATATGAAGCTGCAATATCAAGTTAATATGAAGCTGCAATATCAAGTTAATATGAAGCTGCAATATAAAGTTAATATGAAGCTGCAATATCAAGTTAATATGAAGCTGCAATATCAAGTTAATATGAAGCTGCAATATCAAGTTAATATGAAGCTGCAATATCAAGTTAATATGAAGCTGCAATATCAAGTTAATATGAAGCTGCAATATCAAGTTAAATATGAAGCTGCAATATCAAGTTAATATGAAGCTGCAATATAAAGTTAAATATGAAGCTGCAATATCAAGTTAATATGAAGCTGCAATATCAAGTTAAATATGAAGCTGCAATATCAAGTTAATATGAAGCTGCAATATCAAGTTAATATGAAGCTGCAATATCAAGTTAATATGAAGCTGCAATATCAAGTTAATATGAAGCTGCAATATCAAGTTAATATGAAGCTGCAATATCAAGTTAATATGAAGCTGCAATATCAAGTTAATATGAAGCTGCAATATCAAGTTAATATGAAGCTTCAATATAAAGTTAAATATGAAGCTGCAATATCAAGTTAATATGAAGCTGTAATATAAAGTTAATATGAAGCTGCAATATCAAGTTAATATGAAGCTGCAATATAAAGTTTAATATGAAGCTGCAATATCAAGTTAATATGAAGCTGCAATATAAAGTTAATATGAAGCTGCAATATCAAGTTAATATGAAGCTGCAATATCAAGTTAATATGAAGCTGCAATATCAAGTTAATATGAAGCTGCAATATCAAGTTAATATGAAGCTGCAATATCAAGTTAATATGAAGCTGCAATATCAAGTTAATATGAAGCTGCAATATCAAGTTAATATGAAGCTGCAATATCAAGTTAATATGAAGCTGCAATATCAAGTTAATATGAAGCTGCAATATCAAGTTAATATGAAGCTGCAATATCAAGTTATATGAAGCTGCAATATCAAGTTAATATGAAGCTGCAATATCAAGTTAATATGAAGCTGCAATATCAAGTTAATATGAAGCTGCAATATCAAGTTAATATGAAGCTGCAATATCAAGTTAATATGAAGCTGCAATATCAAGTTAATATGAAGCTGCAATATCAAGTTAATATGAAGCTGCAATATCAAGTTAATATGAAGCTGCAATATCAAGTTAATATGAAGCTGCAATATCAAGTTAATATGAAGCTGCAATATAAAGTTAATATGAAGCTGCAATATCAAGTTAATATGAAGCTGCAATATCAAGTTAATATGAAGCTGCAATATCAAGTTAATATGAAGCTGCAATATCAAGTTAATATGAAGCTGCAATATCAAGTTAATATGAAGCTGCAATATCAAGTTAATATGAAGCTGCAATATCAAGTTAATATGAAGCTGCAATATCAAGTTAATATGAAGCTGCAATATCAAGTTAATATGAAGCTGCAATATCAAGTTAATATGAAGCTGCAATATCAAGTTAATATGAAGCTGCAATATCAAGTTAATATGAAGCTGCAATATCAAGTTAATATGAAGCTGCAATATCAAGTTAATATGAAGCTGCAATATCAAGTTAATATGAAGCTGCAATATCAAGTTAATATGAAGCTGCAATATCAAGTTAATATGAAGCTGCAATATCAAGTTAATATGAAGCTGCAATATCAAGTTAATATGAAGCTGCAATATAAAGTTAAATATGAAGCTGCAATATCAAGTTAATATGAAGCTGCAATATAAAGTTAAATATGAAGCTGCAATATCAAGTTAATATGAAGCTGCAATATCAAGTTAATATGAAGCTGCAATATCAAGTTAATATGAAGCTGCAATATCAAGTTAATATGAAGCTGCAATATCAAGTTAATATGAAGCTGCAATATCAAGTTAATATGAAGCTGCAATATCAAGTTAATATGAAGCTGCAATATCAAGTTAATATGAAGCTGCAATATCAAGTTAATATGAAGCTGCAATATCAAGTTAATATGAAGCTGCAATATCAAGTTAATATGAAGCTGCAATATCAAGTTAACAAGTTAATATGAAGCTGCAATATCAAGTTAATATGAAGCTGCAATATCATATGAAGCTGCAATATCAAGTTAATATGAAGCTGCAATATCAAGTTAATATGAAGCTGCAATATCAAGTTAATATGAAGCTGCAATATCAAGTTAATATGAAGCTGCAATATCAAGTTAATATGAAGCTGCAATATCAAGTTAATATGAAGCTGCAATATCAAGTTAATATGAAGCTGCAATATCAAGTTAATATGAAGCTGCAATATCAAGTTAATATGAAGCTGCAATATCAAGTTAATTGTAATAGAATGTTTGTAATATAAAGAATACTATTTCATGACAATAATACTCTGACAAAATTGTGTATTCAACTATAATGAAAATGGTATACATGAAGAAGTATTAATCGGTTTATGTGTAATCCAATTAGTGATTTTATACTAATTGAACACAGCATACATGTATTATTTTATTATAATTGAACACAATACGTGTATCAATGTTATCATATATTGAGTTGGCCCACCTCGCTTTTTTTTCTCTTTCTCTCCCTCTCTCTTTGGCTTGTATTCATTCGGCCCCATTTAGCCTACTGTTTTAAGACGTTTACCCCCATCCAGGTGTAAACAAATTCCTGGCGAGCGGTAGCGAGCCAGCATATATATATATATTTTTGTTTTGACAGCAAGCTAAATATGTAAATTTTTCGATAGAAAAATTTCTCCGGCGAAGCCGGATTTCTCCATACAATGCTGGCTCGCTATCGCTCGCCAGAAAGAAATAGACACCTGGATGGGGATAAACGTCTTAAAACAGTTGGCTGAATGGGGCCGAATGGATACAAGCCAGGGAAAGAGAGAAAAGGAGAGAAAGATAAAACATAGCCGGTGACCCCCCTTAAATCTGGTTATCAATAATAATTCCATACATATATTTATACATGGGAGACATCGAACATAACATCCAAGATAACATATATAATAAACATCTCAGGTATGTCAGCTGGTTCAGGAGAGTTTTAACCCTATCAAGCAGGTGACGATTAGATACCCACAGACAACTTTATTCAACTTATGAAGTACGTCTCAGTTTAATAGAAAATGTGTTCCATTCTCCGGTTTCCAGAATTTCTATTTAAAGTTGAATACAATTGCCTGAAGGTAGAAACAAACTCGTTGTCGTGTAATATATATATATATATATATATATATATATATATATATATATATATATATATATATATATATATATATATATACACTTCGCACTTTCTTTTTTTAACTATGTTTCTCAGAAATCCAGGTTTTCCACACTGAATGTCCGGGTCGGACGGAGTAAAGTTTGAGTGACTCGGAAATCTAATACTCTGTATCCAGTTCAGACTCTCACTGCAACTATTTCAAAGTTCAAAAGACTGAAACTCTATTCTGAGCTTCTCTCTTTCAGACTGTTCAGTCTTTAAGACAGGAGTTTCCTCAATTACTCAGAAAGAGTGTAGGTTAACTGCTTACATTATACCTTCCTGTGGTAATAATACAATGTTTAATAAAGTAAAAACTCGTCATCTGATTGAATGTGTTAAAAGCTGAGGATACATCAAACTGCAGTGAGTGATTTGGTAACAGCGAGTGAGGGACAATAATGAGTGACACACCTGCTGTACTCTGGGCCAGGTGTGTGGGGGGAGGGGGTGGGGGGCAGACACACACCTGCTGTACTCTGGGCCAGGTGTGTGGGGGGAGGGCGTGGGGGGCAGACAGACACCACACTTGGATAAACTTACAACCAACAAACTCATCATTTTACATGTCGATACTTGCTCAAAGAAAGTACTATGTAAAGGTGATTGTCATTGTTGGCTTAACTTCCAACCATTATTTCACAATCACCAATACATACTACCTTACTGATACGGGTACTAATAAGCGTGTTAATTAAAACCTGTAATTAACACCATTTGAGGAAGGGCATTCTATTCACAACTTTCCGCTTACAGTTTTAGCATTGTTAGTCTATCTATCTATCTACTGTATATACTCAGGCCCAATCCCCATTGTTCTCTTTTTTTTTTTTTTTTTTTTTTTTTTTTTTTTTTTTTTTTTTTTTTTTACCTGAAGAAATTTTTAGCAAAACGTCATCAGTAAAGTGCTCCTCCTAAAATGGTGCTTATACTTCCTTGGTACTCCTTTGTACTGTCAGGTAAAATAGCTAGGGTAGGGTCGTTGTAAGTTTGGCCAACTCTACAGTACAGGAGTGGCTCTGGTATAAGGGGGGGGGGGGGTCTGCCAGAGCCATCAACAGGGGGAAGTCCGGCCAATTCCGCCATATTGGGACCCACAGCCGCCATCTTGTATAACCATTACTGAGGCACTTGTATAATTGTAAGTTTGACCTAGACTTAAACTCTGTCATTTTAATGCCTGTATTTTTTACCTACAATAGACGCATATGCAAAGTAATTTACCCTGAAGTCAATTGATTATTTCTTCATTCATTCTTGCTTCAGTGAAATTATTTGTATTCAGTTTAAAAACCCTAGAAGTAGAGTGTTCAAACTCCTCAGGCTAGGCCCTTCTTGAGCTTGATATAACTACTGCCCACTGCTTATAGATTCTGATGGTCTACAAGATGGCCACCAGTGTGTTATATATTGGCTCTGGGTTGTGCAGGTCATGTCAGTAGGTATGGACACCTCGCCATCTCAGACGGTTAGCCACTTCACATTAAATATATATACTCTGTTTCAGCGACTCTGGCAAAATTATGGTCCACTTATATGGCAATAGTTCCAGCTGATTGACTTGTGCGACTGTTATTATTAAAACCTTTGTTGAGAAGGAATAATTACTACAAGAAGACACATTGGAGACGGTTGCAAGAGCCAATCAGTTGGAATTATTGACATATAGGGGGCCGTTATTTTGCCAGAGTCGCTGAAAGAGAGTATAGTAACCTACAATTACCTAACATTAACACAGACTTGTGAACAATATAAATATACCGCCACACTTAATTCAAATACTATATTATTTCCAACAACGAACCTTACCTAACAAATCCTCCTACGAAAGCCGGTGTCACACGATCGCTTTTTCCGACAATTTTGTCACGGAATTGGTTATTGGCATTTTCTTAAGTAAAGCTATATATTATTCCAGTCTCTTAAAATCATATACATTCAGTTTAATCGTCAGTTCTTATGCCATAACGTAAAGAAATAGCATAAGAAGAAAGAAATTGCTCATCGAAAATTGACAGAAAAAGCGCTCGTGTAACATGGCCTTAAGGGGGGTGACCTGTTTTTGTTCTGTCCTTTTCTATCTTTCTCTGGCTTGTATCCATTTGGTCCCATTCAGCCTACTGTTTTAAGACGTTTATCCCCATCCAGGTGTCAATTTTTTACTGGTGAGCGGTAGCGAGGCAGCATATTTTTAAATTTTGTTTGACAGCAGGCTAAATTTGTAAATTTTTCGATAGAAAAATGTCTCCGGCGAAGCCGGATTTCTTCATATAATGCTGGCTCGCTATCGCTCGCCAGGAAGAAATCGACACCTAGATGGGGATAAACGTCTTAAAATAGTTGGCTGAATGGGGCCGAATGGATACAAGCCAGAGAAAGAGAGAAAAGGACAGAAATAAAAAAAAGCAGGTCACCCCCCTTAACCCTATACATTCATATGATCACCCACCCACAAATCAACTTACAAATATACCTAATTAATGAAATAAATTAAACTACTCCAAGGATAATTCCAATCTTTCTGTCCCTGAAATTAAATATCTAAAACTCTTCCTAACTTTCGAAATACCAATCCGAACACAATATCTATTAACCCCTTCTGTTCCGGCAACGTCTTTTGTATTATATTCTGGCTTTTATTCAGTTTAAAAAGGGCCTCCAGCAAATTAAGAGGTTTCGCACTATCTCACTTAACCCTTTCTACTACAACAGATCCTTGTTAAGCTGCACCAAATTGTCTAAATATAGATAGAATAAAATATAACACGTCGCTGGTACTCAAAGGGTTAATGCACTATATTATTCTCTGGGTAGCAAGGTGTCCACACTGGCCAGGAGTCCAACTGCCTTGAGTGAGAGGGCTTCAAGAATTAAATAAAAAAACAAAAAAAATATGAAGAAAAAATTAAAATAATTAGAATGCATGGGAAATTAATAATGTGCCATATTAAATGAAAAGGAGAAGCGTATTATTAGTTAACATATTAATGTAAAACAGGAATGCGTAAATATATAATTAAATCAATTAAAATTGCATACAAGAAAGGAATTCATAAGACAAATGTAAATGCATAAGATATTATATAGCATAAATGGCCTCTCCAAATCCAAAGAAAAGTCAGTCAAAACCAAATAAGACATCAAATGCATCAAACAAAGAAGAACCCTTAAGCAAAAGAAAAACAACACAAATTCAGCAATGTCGGCAAACAAATAGTAGCCCCCAAACCTTCAACCCGCATAAAATAGAACACATGTAACACAAATACCAATGAACACACTCAAACACAAACACGAACGGAAAAAGGCAACAATAACGCGGAAAGTGAAATATAACAGAGACAGCAAGAATAAGAAGAAGAACGAGGTGAATGACAAAGTAGCAGCCATCAACTCTACACATGTAAATATATAATAGTGCGGGTTAGGAGAAAACTAATGTAAACAATAGAAAACGGATGTAAACAAAGTAGTCCTCGTGGGGGGAGGGAGGGGGAATGGAGTCAGCTGATCGGGGTGTGACAATCAGCTGATTCGGGTGGGGGGTTGGGGGGGTCCTATAGACACTGACTTACCTCCAATGGCCGTATTATGAGACACAAATATCGTGCTAGTTGATGCTCTCGACAACTATCTTAAGATTGAGTTGTATGGTAAGGAAACGCATAGTTGGTTAGATTAATACTGTATGCGAAAGTATAACCAAACAAAAAACTTATCACCGACCGACAGAAAACAAAACTAATAATAAGATGATAAACTTCAGAAGCGCACTAATCACCTATCTCACAGTTACTTATTTGTGTTATAATTTGGGAAATAGGTAAAATATATTAATTAGTTGTCATTATTCGGAGAGTTTAATTTGTAAATATATTAAAAGTGTATCAACACATTTATAGAAATACAATTTCGCTGAAGATTATATGTATTACTACTGTATATATTACAGTGTATTAAATTATGTAGATAAATGAAAACAAATAAATAAAAGTGCTATGCGAGATAGTTGTGAAAGCTATACACCAACTAATATGATATTATCCCTCACAATATAGCCGAGAGTTTGACCTACAAATACTAAGCCTACAATTTACCTTGGGCTATCAATGGGAGTCCTAAAAGATGCCTTACAAAATGCCATGTCCTAAAGAATGTCAACATTATAATAATCTACAATTCTGCCATTCATTCTATTAGATTCTTGTTAATATATATTCGGGTTAGTATGTGGAAGTATTTTCAACTAAACTATGTGCAATGTTAAAGTTACATTATTCGCTGATTCTACTATTATTTCGCTAAGATATCTATTAACTCTTGATAAAGGTAATAAAGAGAAGTGTGGTAATAGTATATACTACGTCAGCTATACAATACATACAATGGTTTAACGTCATTTCTCCATTACGTGCATTGTAACGGCTCAGACGTTAATCGGCTGTTAATCGGTTAATAATAAAAACAAATTCGCTTGATTTTCTACACTGAAACGCCTACATAATCAAAGTTTACTATAATTACGGAGGGTTAGGTATTATTTGTTATTTCTATTGTATATATGAACTACATCATCCTATTCTAATCGGGAGTTAATATTATATCAATCACTTCAGTTTCTATCCACATCAAGATGCTGACAAGGAGTAGCCTTCGATATTTATAGGTTTACAACTATGTTATAACTTGTATATGAAGGTACTATGCTACCAATGTTTTTGCCTGCTGTAAGATGTAGTTGGTATAATGAAGGCTTCAACATACAAAGGAAGTGCCATGGGTTCTCTAAAGTACTAACGTCTATAACTTTAACACTATTTTAAACTTTGAATATTTCTTACTAAGTCCTAGTGTACTTTTACTATGTCATGAAACTATCAAATGGATTTATTGTTGCGGGTTTCAACTGCGTTGTGTAACGATAAGTGAATGAATGCTGCTCTATTGTGTAACGATAAGTGAATGAATGCTGCTCTATTGTGTAACGATAAGTGAATGAATGCTGCTCTATTGTGTAACGATAAGTGAATGAATGCTGCTCTATTGTGTAACGATAAGTGAATGAATGCTGCTCTATTTATCTGGCTATTCTGCTATTGCTTCGGTGGAACGTTTCTTCCTTACCCATCTTGGAATAGTACACAGGCAGTCACTCGTGGTTTGGTGTTCGTGGTAAAATGTGTGTGCGCCAACATTTAAGAAGTTTTTCATATTACTAAAAATAAAGCCATAAAAGCCGAAACTTAGTTTATCTTTATATATATATATAAAAAGGTTAGCATTGGTTTAGAGATGATAGGATCTCAGAAGTATACGCTTTGACAGTTACCAATTACCAATGCCATCAATAAGTGATGTTACACTGTTCTCTACCATTAACGTTCCCAATCGTATATTCACACTCCGCACACAGTTCAAGAAATCTGTTATTTCGTGTTTGAATCGATGCATTTGCTATAATGTATTGGGAATAACTGGCTTGGTCAGAAGGATGATGACACATGCATGACATTCCCACAGTTCTGCTTGGATGGTTTAAGTGATCCAGTTTCCAAAATATCTCAAAGCTCCGTTCATTTGCTAAAATGCTTTACACTTTGGAATCAGATTAATTAATAAATCACTGAAGTTTTATCTGCATCTCATTTTAAAAAGAACATATCGTTTAATTAGTTGTGCTAACAGTTAATTTATACATTACTGACGAATATTTGCCTATTGGTAAACAATGATTGACCATTCTATGCAGATGTTGCCGAGTACATACAGATACTTAACGTTTGGTAGACCATAAAGATTGTAACATTACGAAAACAAATGGTTTGAATAACAAAATATGCTACGCCAATCATGAGGATAAGAAATACAAATTCCTGACCATTTCAATAACTGATTAGAACTGTGGGAGATGACTACAGAACTTTTACCGCCTTAAGACATACAACACATGCATTGCTAGAGACCGTAGACTATTGCATAACTGATGTAAATATATAATGTATATTACCCTTGACGTTTGAGGCAGACCACCCTGAAGCATTCGTTCTAATTCGTCAGCTGGCAGGTGACCAGAATAATACATCTGTGTGGTGGCAAGTGTTGGCATGTGAGGAGAGACTGTGGATGAACTCTATACTGCGCTAATAATACATTTGTGTGGTGACAATTGTTGGCATGTAAAGAGACAACTGTTGATGATCTATATACTGTGCTAAGTTAACCCTTCAGTTTATAACATGTTTATGTATCCCTACCAATCAACCATACAGGGCGAGATGGATAAGCAGTCTCCTTATTTATAAACATAAAATACAAAATAAAATAAAAGTGTGTGCGTGTATGTGACCTGTGGGGCAATGGTAGCGAGTTTGACTCCCAATCGAAAGGTCCTGGGTTCGATTCTCAGGAAATATGAGACGGATGGCTATATCTCTGTCCACCTTGGAGTAATAATAACCTGGAGATAGTGGACATTTGTGACGTTCCATTCGTGAACATTTACTGTGGTACTCTGGATAATATGCAGTAGCCCCTGTGTACCAGGCTGGATACTTCAGAGTTACCCCCCCCCCCCCCCCCACCCCACACAGGCTCCAAAAGGCAGTGACACAGAGATGAGCGTCGTGGCCAAGCGCAGACTAGCAAACCATTATTGTTTTCTGTATTACTTATAATTGGATATAAGTATTATTTATACTCATGAGACTGTAAATGCGAATTATCAAAGAAAGCTTGCTAGTATACAGTATGCCCTAAATAAAAACATCATAGACTAGCACTCCAATGACAATCTTTCGCATACCGTATTGCTTCATCAGGCCAAACGTTGTCATTAAAGTGCTCCTTCTCATATGGTGTTTCTATCATTCTGTTAACTCCTCCGAGTATATTTGCATCCGCCACACTCCACAGTCGACCCACCACCAGGATATTTAGTTATGATTGGTCGTGTGTCCTTGCTGCCGCCAACCACAGCTATACAACTATACTGTTAACAATATTTAACTATTTGTTCACAAGACAGGCAGCAAATCCTTAAAAACGTCGCAAAGCTTGAAAACCGTCGGAATTACAAGTTATTTATAGTCTTGATGTTGTAAACTTTAAGAGAAAATACAGATAAAAACACGTTGTATTTGATAAGGTTTTTGATAGTGGTAATGTACCGTCTTCTTTGGTAAATATTTCGGATATTTGTTAGATTGCAGACTGACTACGGGCGTTTGGATCAGTTTTCCTTCCCTACCAAGGCAACCTACCAAGGCTAATATAATCTACCTATGATCTAGTTTCCGATTCCAATGCGAAACAGCTTCATAATAGTACGAGACAAAACTTACTAAATTGGCAGCAAATGCGCTCGTGTGACACCGCCTTAACAAGTTCCATCAAGCCACCCATTTAATCGCCGCTTACGATATACAAGATTTACAAAGCCAGGATTTGTCTCATTAAATCTTTCAGTACTATGGTTTCATTTTGTCTCTGTATTCTTACTAACATTAGACGATTATAAACAGCCTAGGAAGGATCTCTATATATCAGAGAGGACATTTATTTCAATTATCTCAAGGCTCACAGAAATCCCTCCTAATCGTCTACTAATAACCAAACCAAAATATATAAGTGAAAGGATTTATCAACTGTTGAGTTTTCACATCTTTCTCGCCACATCTATACCGGCAATATTCAATACACATAATAATAATAAATAATAATAAAACTCTACATAAATAATCTCTCTCTCGCTCCACTAGCCACAATAGCGGTCTGGCTTTCACAATACTTTACTTGCCGTATTATAGTCATCAGTTCTGGAGAAAATAATATGGAATGGGAATAAAACTCTCTCTCTCTCTCTCTTTCTCTTCCATTGTCTGGTTTGGCGGTGTAGGCAATTAAAAGGCCAATTAGGGCGAGGTAAAGTTGTTCAATCCCTCCCGAAGCGCGCGGAGACGGCCATTTGGAAGCTCTCATAACTGCCCGACTCATTCCTTTAACTATCTATCACTTCAAAAATATATTTATCTATTTTCATCGAGTAATGAAGGCATACTAATATCAAATTTATTGCTGCATTAAACGAAATGAAGTGAAGTTAGGAAGTTGTAACTGAATTTGACCAGTCTTTCCAGAAATGAGAGGAGCGGAAGTGTTAATTAAAATGTGTTTTAGTTTGAGATATACTCTTATCACTCAAAAGACCCTCGAGCAAATATGTAAATAAACAGAATAATATTTTATTTGGCAATTTTTGTTCAACCCTTTCAGTACCGGTGACGTGTTAGTGTCTATTATCATTCCTGGCGAGCGATATCCAGCCTGCCATTTAGGAAGAACCGGCCATCCATCGGCAAGGAAATTTTTCTACCGAAAAATTAACAAATTTATATCAAAATTTTCTTTTAAAGCTTGATAGATGTCCAGAAAGCAAAATGCATAAATAAATACATCAATAAATAAATACAAATTAGAATAACATTATCAGATACTTATTTGCTAAACATATTATTTTCTCCCATGTCAAAACATTGCACAATACCTCAAACAAAATAGCAATATCATCTGTTTGAAGGGATTCACACTATTCTACATTAAATTGTATATCCTCGAATCGCATACAAATATATTATACAGTATACGGCTATATGCTAGATATCTTATTATATTTCATTATATGTTCTGGGTGTGGTGTCCCGAGTTCCAATCCCGGGAGGACCATATATGCTTTCATTAGTTTATTCAAGTACATTGGGGCTTGTAATTGATGATTAATGTTAAGAACGGGGTGTTACTTATTATATGCATACAGATATCCGTTCCAAATTATATATATCTTTCAGTAAACTACAGATATCTTTCTATACACCATTCGGAGTTTGTATGCAGAAATAAACTACAACTTCGCGTGTTATTCTTAAAAACGTTCTGTCGTAAAACCGTCGAAAACTAAATTTCCTTTTGTCAAATGGAGCTATAAGTTTTTCCAACGTTCTGTGTCGGTAAATTTAAGATCAAAGGTTGGAAATATTGAAGGGAAATATACCTACACATATCACTCTCGCTTCATATATAATACTACAAGATATTTATACTTAAGGGGAGACTTCCACTTGAGGATTTTTTTTCTTGACCCCTTTCCCCCTCAAATTTTGACCCATTGCTTTTGAGATTTTATAATAAACATAAAATATCACCTTAAATGAGAGGTAAATATTAATGATATGTATTGACCGGAGCTATTCACCGTGGCATCTATCAACTTATACACTAAGCTGATTTATACCATAAAATATGCATACGCGATTTGCATATTCCATTAAATGTGCCATGTCACGCACTGCCAAAATCTAATTTTGTTTTGGAGTCCACATGAGGCAGTTTGTACCTATACCAACAACAATACTTGACTAATTTCTAGTTGATATGCTGTGTATATAACTATATATATATATATATATATATATATATAATAGCTCGTGTGGGAGTATCTTACTTCTTTTAACTAGATAGATACGAACAAATATTATTCGGAGATGGGACATTACATCTGAGTAAGACTGCCTCGTAGTGGTTAAATTAAAACACTCGGTGGCCGGAATAATTTCAGAGTATATATATATACACAGTTTCCTCTCCTCCATTTAAACTCTGGGTGTGTAGCAGTTGAATGAACATATACAGTAATTAAAGAACGAATTAAAACACGCGACCATGATATTTCAAGAATATTCATATCCTGATTTAATTTCACCTTGTGTTAATTCAAAACAATATAACAATGAAACTTCCCTTTTTCTCAGTAAATTCCTACTTCAATTGAAATCTAAATTAATCTATATAATATAAATTATTTTCTGATTACATTTGCACTCAAGTCTAGCACTACTGAACAAAAAATGATTTCAATCAGATCACGATTTTCAGATTGAATTCGGCTACGATTGGGAAATTTAATTGGATTAGGAAGAATCTAGAAGATAGAAATAAAAGAGTTCCATTAATCTGTACGCTCGAGAAACCTAAACTAAATAATTAACTGCTATAGCTAAACTAATAAATCATAATATTAGCCTAGCTATTCTCAACAACAAAAATTATTTCTTAGATAGATTCTACCTAACCCGAATAAAATAAATATATTATTAATAATTGTATATAATATACGTCATATGGTTGAATGTTGATGACTATTGGCAGTAGGATAAAAATGGTAAAGCCATCTGCCAGAGCGTTGATATGATATGCAACATTAAACCCAGCAATAATCCATCCTGGAGACTGGAGATTATCAAGATAGTTTTCCCTGGTGAGCAATGAGCCGGGTGCAATCTGCCTGCCATCTTCCTGCCTTTGTGAGGGTCTCAGTGCTCGGGTAATTAGTGAGCCTCAATAACACCTACCAAACTCAACTTAGACTCGCTCGTGGAAATCAACACATAATAATTATTTGAGACTTTCTGGTGTCTATTCCTGATACACAACGCAGCTGGGGATGTTCACTAATGATTGATGAACAAGTCTGTTGTCTTGACGTCGTAGCATCGATTTACGCGTCCTAATTCGTAGAATGAAACATAATGGTCATCCTTAGCAGAACCTTTTATGTAGGGTGAAAAAATACTTAAGTGGTACTTTTTAATTATTCCCTGTTAGGTATTCTCAAAAGTCAACGCTAGAAGGTGAAAAACTCGCCATTAGTGCTAATATAATTTAATCTTTCCTTAATTTGCTTGCACATATAAAAAGCGAGTCAGCTTCTCAATTACAGTTCCATAAGAATTCAGCCACCTAAAAATCTAGCATCAGATATGTTACAAAACGAGAGCATTAATGTCCCAGAAAAAAAATCCCCCCAAAAGTTATCTTACCAGCTCCCCGAGTTAAAGGGCTAAGGAAGTAAACCTCATAAACCCTACAGTGAGGAATAAAGTTGTCGATCGAGAATTATCAAAACCGAGCCGGTGTGTACCCAATTTAAACAATCAGACCCGTCCGAAAGCATCGTCACTATTTCAGATACCACATGATTATTTATTAATATGGACCAAAGATAGAAAAATATATATTGGATAACTTGTGTGTTCGAAAAAGAAAACAAATCGGTGACAGTGATCCTGTGTCAATTATCTATGAATGGTATACTATAAATTACACATCCCAAAATCATGATGGAAATGTGTCGAGCATAAACAACTTATAGCAATGTTCTGTCAATTATTCGAGTATGGGTTGAAAGTTGCAATGACATAAAAGTGTTGCGTCGTACATCCGAGTGTACAACTGATATGATAGGGAAAACCCATAAGCATAATGTACTTGCAATCCAGCAATAAATAATCTTCAAATATGCAATTATATAAATATTTGTATCAATTTTAGGAGAGATCACTCACATAAAACTACAATTTAGCAAAAAAAAAAAAAAATCTTAAATTATATAAAGATCTTTCTACCATCATATACAAAACTTCAGCTTAGAAAGAACCTCTTCTAATCAAAAGAGATATAACTTGCATCCGAATATGCACGCCAATGTTTAAAAACGCGTCTGAAGCCGGCTAAATTATTATATAATATAAAATGTTTACTGACAAACTTAAGAGAATACCTGGCACCTGAGTGTACTGTGTCAATGTTAAACAAATTCGACTGATGAGTGTGAATATTTGTGTGGTTTTAGGGAGAGTGGATCGGTTGCCAAAATCGTCAGGAGGTAAAACGAATGCCTAAATTTGATAAAAGTTAAAATAGGACTACTTCAAAATAACTGGTACAACAGCGTAAAAACTATAGCGGAATTGTGCGCAGTTCACTTCGAGCATTTTCCGCTAGTCTTCGCATATTCGAGAAAAAAGTGAAGAGAAAAAAAGGGTGATCCAAAACAGAAAATAGAACATCCATTGTTGACATACGAAAAAAGCAGAGAGACGGACACGCATCAAAAACAGGTACAGCAAATGTTTAGGATTGGTTTTCATTTGGGGTCAAGAATTAGAAAACAAAAGTTGCTTAGGAGCGCCTTACGATATTGTTTTTACAAGGATAGGCTTTGGAATTGGCTAATATGAGGGATTTGCGTGTAGTTTTTGGCACATCAAATTGGGAAGAGGTTGAGGACAGGGAGAGGAATACGTCATTTTAAGGATGGGTTTATAGTCTTTTTGGCACATCAATTTAGGATTGAGCTTAGGTAGGGCTCGGGATTCGCAAATTTAAGGATGGTCGGTTTTTTGGCATCATGAATTTTGGATTGCAAAGAGGCTCAGATCATCGAATCATTAATTATACTTAAAATCTTCCCCCTAGTAGTACAAACTTTCTGGCACTAAAATTACGATAGATTTAAAGAATTAGAATATTATTTAACAATCATTACCATTCTTACTTAAGGGGATTATATATTTGAAGTACGAAAATCTATTTATAATAATGTATACACTATTTGGGGAGTGAGTAGGGGCCACTTAAACTCTAGTTTCGTAGTCGGATAAATCTGTCCCACTTGCTTTTCAGGGTTAATATTTACGATCAGATGGCGTTTACGACTTATTCTAGCTACCAGCAGGCAATTTCATTTAGCTAAAACAAAAAAAAACATTTCGAGGACAAAGCCTCAAAAAGTATTATCTTATTCTTTGATTCTGAACTGTTTTCATGTTATTTTCAATTGACTTATAGTTACTGTACTATCAAATTAAAAGTTAGCCAAAAACCTTGCTCGTCAACTGTGTCATGTCTATATATTATCACTTTCCATTGACTGTTATCATGTTTGTAATACCCCGTGACTATTGATATTTGCTTCATACCATAGAAGTATTTAAATTGAAGTTTATGTCTCTAGATTTCACCCAATTTATCCTCCAGGTTTTCAGTGAACTCTCGATAGTGGCTGTACATATGGCAACACCACCTCTTCTGACTGACTCCCTACATACACTCAGTATCAACCCAATTTATATTTTATCTCAACGATTTATAACTTTAGCTATGGAATTGCTTAGAGTTTATTAAGGTAAGTTCGAATATGATAAGATAAATTAATTTTACTTATACTAGTGTTGTCATTTTCAATTTGATATACAACAAAATGTGAAAATGCCTTCCTAACCTTTACACAATGACCTGCCGGTAGTTTGAATAATAACAAATCTTTTCATCAAGGGGCTAATTAAGGGAATCGCTGCAAATTTAGGGAACCATGAAATCAGTCTCTGGTTTTCTGTACAGTCATGGTCAAAAGACAAGTCCTCCCTTCATAATTTCAACTTTGGCTCTCTCCAGTAATAAGAATAGCATCTTATATTGTATTTAAGGTCACCTGGCAGGAATTGGTAACACTGACTTTCTATTCTCGATATTGCTTTTTTAAACTGCTCGTGTGGTGATGGGCTGGTCTATCAGAGTGAGAGTTGAGCGTTCTCTGCCATACTCATAGCATACTCTGACTGTTCCTTTTACATATATATTTTCTAGATATCAAGTGACGGCGTCTCTTCCGTGGATTGACCTCCCTACTGCCAACCTAGAGGTTAGCTGATTGGGAGCCAAAACGTCACATATTTCCTTTGCCCATCAACTTTCCCCTTCATAAATGCTGAGGGGCACAGGGCCTTGGGTGGGGTTTTGAGTTCCCGGGCGTTTCCGCACCCTCCTCAGCTCCCCGCCTTAGAGTGGCTTCGGTCACCTGGGCTTTATTAGTGGTAAGCGGGGAGGGTTTTGTGGGGGCGTTCGGTTATGGCCTTGCTCGGGACCTTGTGGCTGCTCGGCCAGACAGCCTGGGGAACAACAACAACACCTGCTCGTGTGATGCCGCCTTTATACTAAATATTGGCTGTACAAATGGATAAAAAGGCAGCGTTACCAATTTCGGCCAGGTTAGCTTCAATACACTTTAACACATATGAACATAACCTTTATTTTCCAGCTATGTTCAAATCGGCCAACCTTTTCAGAATACCATGAAGTCATTCCTCATACTATTTTGAAATTTTTAAAGGATTCTACTAAGCTTTAAAAGCACCTGTGGGAGCCAAAAGGTTAACCAAGATAATTACATTCCCAGAGATCATTCCTAAGCTCCATAAAATTGTCTATTGTTAGCCAGAATCAAAGCAGAAAGACGCCATTGTATACTGGAAGAGTTAAAGAGCCACTAGTTCGTATATCCAGAGAGGAAAATACAGTTGAAGTTGTGAAGGTCAGAAGATACTTTTGCACGCGACTGTACATGACCCTTGGGGGGGAAAGAGACGGAGAAAGAGTGAGCTGGGGGAAGGTTTCTTGACACCAATATATAAATATATATATATATAATATATATATAAGGCTTTGAGGGGGAATTCGGGAAGACACATACATGCTACGGTAAAACCACTCTCTCAGAAAAATACCCGCACAAACCGTGTAAGGGGGGGGCCGTAGGGGGGCAGGTTTTGATTTATTTTTTGAGTAGGGGGTTCGGCCATCCATTGTAGGGAAGAGAGGGTGGGAGGATGTGGGACGGTTAAAAACGGTTGGTCAGTTTAAGTTTGACCATAACGGTTGTAACGGTTGCCCCATCGTGGTGGTGGTAGTTGTGGTGGTGGTGGTAGTGGTGGTGGTAGCGGTGATGGTGGTGGTGGGTGCCAGAGAGCAGACAAATGACTATTAACGTGTTGGCAAGGAAAATATAATATATATAACAAATGCCCCTACTTATCATTAAATTAAAAGAGGCAGCAGCAAAATATTCGAATATCGCCTAGTAAGTGGCTAAACATTTATATTAATAATCTCTACTTAATAATTAAGGAAAAGAGGCGGCAAAGTATTAGAATTGTTCCTGTGAATTGGTAGAGAATAAATATAAATAAATCTTTACTTATCAATAAAGGAAAAGAGGTAACAAATACCTCGGAATTTTTCCTAGTGACTTGGTATGAAAAATACTTAGGGAAAAGTTTAGACTACGAAGTAAAATATACGCATTTGAATTTCGTAAAATATATATCAATAAATGATCTATAACTATAACGGTGTTGTTAGTAGTGTTAGTTGTTAATGAGCACAAATAAAAGCTATAGGAAATCAATATAAAAGTAAGATATATAGGTATTTCTGATATATCACAAGTTTTAGTTAATACAATTGAAACAAAAATCAAACGAAAATATGAATGTGCAATGAAGAATATTTCCAAATTAAATTAGTTTTTTCGTGTTTATAGTGTGTTTCTTTTGGTTACACAAACATAAATCTTGCATATATATACTTCTGACAGTCTTGCCTTACGTCTAACATCGTACATAGATAGAAGATATTCTCAGTTTAAACTAAATTATATATAATATAAATGTCTTAAATTGCTTATGGTACTACACACTACCTAATTCCAAGTCATTAATAATATATACCAATAATATACCTGATAATTATGAATATAATATGAATAATTATGCATAATTCACCTTATTAGATCCCAAATATATTTTATGTAAGTATCTTAAAGCTAAGGAGCTACGCTATCTCCACTTACCTTGGCAAATCCGCTGCAAACATGTTGGACTTCACTTTCCATAATAATAAAACTTACAACTACAAAATATTTACTTACAACTACAAAACAGAAGAAAATGGATGAATGAACACCGAGATTAGACAATAATAATAATAATAATAATAATAATAATAATAATAATAATCATCATAATAATAATAATAATACATAATATAATTAGCTTTCTCTCTGGCCACTGTTCATGTATTAGGATAACATTAATGTTTTGATATTAAAACATTAATTATGGAACCTTGTATTAGATTTTAAAATGTCAGAAAGTAATATATTGCACCAGGGATAGGATAAAAAGATGTAAAAAATAAAAAAAATATATATAATAATTATAAATAATGTTCATATTAAATTAATGTCTACCCACCCCGACTCTCACTCTCTTTATCATCTCATCTCCTCCTCCTCCTCCTCCTCCTCCTCCTCCTCCTTTACTTTCCTATATATATATGGGGTTTCGCTATTTCTACTAGAGTAAGTTCAGATTACTTCGCTCGGGATTGTAAGTTCTCTCTCTCTCTCTCTCTCTCTCTCTCTCTCTCTCTCTCTCTCTCTCTCTCTCTCTCTCTCTCTCTCTCTCTCTCTCTCTCTCTCTCTCTCTCTCTCTCTCTCTCTCTCTCTCTCTCGTGTGAACTATATATGCTAGTCACTGTGCTATATATTTTTATTTGTCCGCGTTCTTTTTCTTTCTTGGCCGCACAACCACAAATTTTAAAAAGATGAATTTTATATACTGTATAACGAGTCACATACTCTCTCTCTCACTCTCTCTCTTATCCTTATATATTTAAGGTTACGTTATTTGCAGTATTTCATGCGTCATACACTATTTTCAAGCTGAAGAAAATTGAGCTGTCGTAATTTGTGTCTCTCTGCTCTGCTCCCCCCCCCCCCCCCCCCCCGTCCGCCCCCCCCCTCTCCCTCCCCCCCCCCCCCTTCTCCCTCCCCCCCCCCCCCCCCCCCCCCCCCGCCCCCCCCCCCCCCCCCCGCCCCCTCTCTCTCTCTCTCTCTCTCTCTCTCTCTCTCTCTCTCTCTCTCTCTCTCTCGGTTAAAACAATATTTCTCAGGTTAAGTATCAGTAGTATACAACGTATCTCAGATACGTTCTATAGTAAGCATTTCCTATTAGAAATGTTCTCATTCTGCTGGGGACCTAGTTTACCCAACGAAATTCATGCCGACCCAGCGTCGGAGAGTGTGGTGGGTGGGGAGAGCGCCTCCTTCTTTGGTAAGTTTAACTTCCACTTTGTAGCAGAACCCATGCGAGTCCGGACTGCCTATCAGGGACCGCAAGTTCTGTGCACTCTACGTAACTAACTAACTAACTAACTAACTCTAGCTCGCTCGCTCTCGCTCGCTCTCTCTCTCTCTCTCTCTCTCTCTCTCTCTCTCTCTCTCACACACACACAATCGATGTCCCCCACCAGGCTCCATTCCCCGAAGTTTCCCCAATATGGTAATGAAAATGGATACATGCCTTGCCACTTCGCTAATCTCTCTCTCTCTCTCTCTCTTTCTCTCTCTCTCTCTCTCTTCTACCATCGATCACAATTAATTCAAGTTTTTAAGTACTCAATTATTACATTCAGAAATCTACCTCACTGTGTCACTTACTCACTCTCTCTCTCTCTCTCTCTTTAATGCAATTTATGACCCTACAAATAATCAAACGTCCCTTTTATTGGCAAGGGAACTGGATTATAGATTCTTTATCAATTTGTCCCCACATAGTGAGTAGGTGGTTGAAGGGTGCATATAGGACTAGGAAAATAATCACGGGTCCTGGGTTCGATGCCTGGTAGGTGTAGCGAAGGCATTATTAAGAATCCTTTTGTATGTAAAAGTGTTACAAATGTTCTTAAACAAACTATGCAACTGTTGAGCGTGCGGATATTATTGTACAAACAATAAATATAGTTTGTGTGTATTGTAAGTGAGCTTGAGTAATTCGACGAAAAGTTAAATTAAATATAATTATATTGAATGTTTTTTTGTTTTTTTTTTCTTTTGCGTGTTTGCCTATTTTTCCCCGTTAGTTAAATATTCTTTACCAACAGGTATATTTTTGCTGTGTTGTTTAAAGTTAAGATATACTAACAAAATTGGTCTGTTTCAGTCAATTCCACGGATGTGGGCTCCTCATTGTTTTATTATCTCGTTTTCTCTGAGTGTTGATTGACGGGGTACTGGTGTAATATTAATGATAAAAACTCCGATCACTGACAAGCTGGACTTTGACGGATCTCGGGTCTTCCATTAATTTCACTGGTGGTGGCTTTTAATGGGGGTGGTGATGGACTAAGAATGGCCGATTGGAATGGATTAGGAATTGATTAGGGAGGTTAAAGATGTGTTTGAGTACTGGATTTGCACACACACACACACATTCTCTCTCTCTCTCTATATATATATATATATATATATATATATATATATATATATATATATATATATACATACAGTCATTCACTGTACCTCTTGTTTAACATATCTATCTAGCTCTCATCTAACTACCTATGTACCCACCTATTCATCTACCTATCTATCACAACAGATACAGTATATATCTGTGTATCTACCCCCTTATCTACCCACCTATTCATCTACCTATCTATCACAACAGATACAGTATAATCTGTGTATCTACCCCCTTATCTACCCACCTATTCATCTACCTATCTATCACAACAGATACAGTATATATCTGTGTATCTACCCCCTTATCTACCCACCTATTCATCTACCTATCTATCACAACAGATACAGTATAATCTGTGTATCTACCCCCTTATCTACCCACCTATTCATCTACCTATCTATCACAACAGATACAGTATATATCTGTGTATCTAACCCCTTATCTACCCACCTATTCATCTACCTATCTATCACAACAGATACAGTATATATCTGTGTATCTACCCCTTATCTACCCACCTATTCATCTACCTATCTATCACAACAGATACAGTATATATCTGTGTATCTAACCCCTTATCTACCCACCTATTCATCTACCTATCTATCACAACAGATATCTATCTGTGTATCTACCCACCTATTCATCTACATATCTATCTAAACAGTATCTATCTCTGTATCTACCCCTTCCCTACCCACCTATTCATCTACCAATCTATCACAACAGGTATCTATCAGTGCATCTACCCCCTTCCACAGAAACTTGGGAGTAAACACAGCAAAGAACACAATACCTCCTTCATTACTGCCTAATTGGACAGGTAAGTCGCTAAGCCTCGTACGCTATACCCAAAACCAAAAACATTATTATCATTATTTTTACTCTCCTTTTTATATTGACGAACAGTAGGCTTTACTTTACACGCATGCGCAGACACACACACACTCGCCGGGAACACGCACACACAAGCGCACACACGTACACACGCACAAACACTCCTCTCTCTTTGCCCATGAACGCTTTATTATTTATCTTATTATTATTGTTCATTTTACCTATTTACAGTATCTACAGAGATGATTTATCTATACATCTATCTATATATATAATCTGTATATATATATATGAAAATCAGATGAGCCAGTTCCAAATAGAAAAGAAAACTGATGCAATTTGGTACATGACGAGAGAGAGAGAGAGAGAGAGAGAGAGAGAGAGAGAGAGAGAATGAATATAGAGATGACCAAACAGATGTTATTATACAGTAGTTCAATGCTGAGAGAGAGAGAGAGAGAGAGAGAGCGAGAGAGAGAGTCATGTGGTTAAAGGTGAAGGGGAGAACTAGTCCCTCTCTCCACCACCACCACCACCATCATCACCAACAACACTCACCTGTAACCTCCTCAACCACCATTTATACTCCACCAATATACACTCCAACACTCTCCACCACTTTTGTTTACCCACCAAAATATACTCTGCATTCTTGTATCTCCCTCATCTCCACCACATACAATCACCACCAAAATACACTCCAACATTCTCCATCACTTTTGTTTACCCCACCAAAATATACTCTTCCATTCTTGTATCTCCCTCATCTCCACCACCATCATCTCCACCACCGCCACCTATAACCTCCACCACCGCCACCTATAACCTCCACCATTTGTTCTCCATCAGTTCTGTATCTCCAGCAAATACACTTTATATGTACTGTAACTATAATTTTATCCAGATCACTCTTCAATAAACACCTATATTTTCTGTCTCTCCACCACCACCACCACCATCACCAGCACATCTGTTACCTCCACCATGTATTCTCCCCATTTCCCCTCCATCACTACTGAATCTCCCTCATACACACTCCACCACTCTTGTATCTCCATCAAATATACTTCTCCATTTTGTACCGTCCTCACCACCACCACCACCACCACTATCTCAAATATACCTCCACCATTTATCCTCCACCTTCATTATTCTTGTTACTCCATCATTTATTCTTCATCACTTATGAATTAAGGGGAGATAATGTTTTACTTCCCTCTTTTCCTCTTGCTACGACCATGAACACTTATGTCCTATTATAATACCCATTAATTATACCTGATATATATATATATATATATATATATATATATATATATATATATATATATATATATATATATATATATATATATATACACAGTATATATATTAAGCTACACCAGTAGGTCGTACATTAATACATAAAAATACTGTGATCATTACAAAACTAGAACAAATACTAGAGTTAAATACGGGATCCATGAAGAAAATAAGTATAAAAGATAGGCTAATACTCTTAAAAAAAAATGCTGTTTAGTCCATAAGAGGCGGTAAACACGGGTGTGAACAGTGGCCGGAGAGAGTTAGTGGGCATAACATAATTTGTGGCTCGAGTTTCACGGTATTTTGTATAAGTCTTACCTGTGCTGTTCCGTTGGTGGCCTACTTTTCCAGGTAATCAGAAAATGCCCTATGTTACCTGACTATTTTGTAGGTAATCATAATATTTCCTGTTACCTGCATTATTCATCGAAATGTCTAAGTAACTTGTTCATGTTCTTTTTTTATACAATTTGCATAAACCTTCTGTTATATAGCCAAAATATATACTATCTACGTAGTTTATGTTGGAATCTCTGTGTAACCTGTCGATGTTTAAATAATAATGTATTTTGCCTATGTCGTGTGGCAATGTTATCTTTCATATGACCTGCCAATACTGGGCACCATGAAGCCAGTTTATGTCCTACTTCTTTACGTAAATGGCCAATGTAATCACTTATACCGGCGGCACACGAACGGCGTATACTTTTCGGAGTCCCTGTATCTGACTCAAAAATATACCGAGACAAAATCTAAGGCAAAAAAGGGATATGAGCCTGAACATACACTGTATATAGTTAGATAGATGACGAGTTTCATATCTATAATGGTGGTGATATGCATTTTGGAGCTTATAATCTCGAATACTCATAATAATTCAACAATAAATAATGAATATAATACAAAATAACAGGATAACCTTAGCAGATACGAAACTCCGATACAATTCGCCGATAAATTTGCTCGTATGGCGCCGGGTTTATACAATCTGCTATGGTCCTCTTCAAAACAACTATCATATCCTAACTGTGTAACTTGCGCCTACTCTTATTTGAATGCAACTGGTGAATTTATCTTTCCAAATAATTTGCCAATGCTCAACTTGTCCACAATATCTAAATTAATCGCCTTCTTGTAAATCATCATAGCTTTCCTTTAGCCTAAATATTTTATCCACCAGAATCTATTCCCTTTCTCACACCACCATTCCTAGCACTACGCATTTCGATTCACACACCTAACCATGTAGATAACTATACTGCATATGCCTACTACCCATTCCCACCGCTAACTATCCAAATTCCTACTACTAACCATCAAGTACTACTAACCATTCCTATTCCCACTACCAAACCATTCCCATTCCTAGTGCTACCATTCCCAGGCCACGTAATGGAGTTAGTTAAGTAAGTTACTGACGAGACGCGGTGTCAGTGAGCCCTTCAAGTATTGATGCTGTCCAATCTACTTATCTTTGGTTGTCCTCTTCTTCCCCTTCCCCTCTTCCTCTCCTTGCCCTTCCTTGCCCTTTTCTCTCCCCCCCCCCCCATTGCCCTGCTGTGCCTTTCATTGTTTTGGCTTGCCTCTTTGTTTCGTTTGTCTTGCTTTGTTTTTCCTATTGTTCTTTGTTCCTGGTCTACATATCTTTGGCTGTTCTGTTTTTGACCCTCTTCCTCTCCTTGCCCGTTTCTTCACCTCCATTGCCCTGCTGTGCCTTTCATTGTTTTGACTTGCCTTTATTTGTTTTTCTTTATTCATATATATTAGTCTTGCTTACTGTTTTGGTTTGTCTTCCTCTGTTTTTCCCTTCTCTGTCTTATTATCTACTCTACATATATTTTTTCTGTTCCGTTCTTGCCCCTCTTCGCCCTGCCCTCCCTTTCTTGCCCTACTCTACTTTGGCTTGCTCCTCAAGTCCCTGTTTTACCCTTTATTCCCTTACTTCTGTTGTTATCCATCCCTGCAATGCCCTTTACTAAACGGCTGTCTTGCGCTGCTCTGATCGGCTCTGTCCTTTTCTCTTTTTATTATATTTTATGTTTTTTTTCCCCTATCTGCCGTTCTCCTTCTTTATGACATCTTGCTCTTTATTGCTCCGTCTTACCCTTCTTTGCTTTGCTGTGTCCTAATCTGTCTTTCACTAATATATCTTGCCCGTGTGTTCTGCCTATCTCTATTTGTGACTTTTTGTTCTATGTTGTCCTGTTCTTGCCTTCATCTTGCTGTATATGCTTCCTCTCTTGCCCTTCTCTGCTCTGTCTTCTTCACTCTTGCCTTGCCCTTGTTACCGTGCCCTATCCTACGCTGCCCTTCCTTCCTTTATCTGCCAGCCTGGCCTTGACCCTCTCTTCCACGCCCTGCCCTGTCCTGCCTTCTTCTGACCTATCCTACGCTGCCCTTCCTTCCTTTTTCTGCCTTGCCTTGACCTTCTTTCCCATGTTCTGCCCTGCCTCTGGCCCTGATCTGCCCTGCCTCTGCCCCTGCCCATGCCCTGTCCATCCTACATGCCCCTGTCCCTGCCCCTGCCCCTGCCCCTGTCCTGCGGGGTCCTGTACTGTCCATCCTACAATGCCCCTCTCCTTGGCCTGCCACGTCCTGTACTGTCCAACCTGCACACCTCTCTCCCTGTCCTGCCCCGTCCTGTACTGTCCAACCTGCACACCTCTCTCCCTGTCCTGCCCCGTCCTGTACTGTCCAGCCTGCCTGACCCTTTCCCTGTCCTGTACTGTCCAACCTACCCCCCCCCCCCCCTCCCTGTCCTGGCCAACCCAAGGAAGCCATCACGCAGCCTCCAACTTTGCTCCCTTCGGTATCTTCACCTCCATTACACCACTGACCTCCCTCTCTCTCTCTCTCTCTCTCTCTCTCTCTCTCTCTCTCTCTCTCTCTCTCTCTCTCTCTCATCTTTGCTATCCTTTCCTTCCACTTTCTCTTAGGGTTGCTATCTCTATTAGGATTAAGTCCTGGTCACCTCGCAGGGATCGTAAGATCTGTGTGGCCAGTGTATCTATGTAAATATATGTAAATCTCTCTCTCTCTCTCAAACCCCAATATCCTTTTCTCTTTTACGACATTCACATTATCTAGTTTCCATATATCTATCAATTTTAATCCATGGTCTCTCTCTCTCTCTCTCTGTATCCTTTGCATCTATATATCTAAACAGTCCTAAACTGCTGTGTATCCCTCGTTCTAAACTATTTCGTCTGCCTCTGTAATCCCGGTACAAAACAGGTGTTCTAAACAATGGAGTGTTATACCCTGACGTAAATCGACGCTCCTTAATGTGACCTACTTCGTTCTGCCTAACTATTTTCGCACTATTTACATTGTATACTAACTTATATATCCGTGACTTTATTTGTACTTCGTTGTTTTGTTTAACCTAGATAATTATGATCTTTGTATTCATACTTTGCAAATCATTTCTGAATGTGGTTTGTTTTCTTATATGTTGCACTACGCGATTATTTGCATACATACTCCGTTTGTCTCCTTCTTAAGGGGAGATCTCCACTCGAGGGATTGTTTTCTTGACCCCTTTCTCCCTCATGTTTAGCCCCATTGCTGTTGATATTATAAAACGTTTGCCCCATTAGTTTAGCGATTTTAAGAACTTTCACCCGATATTAAGGCCTTTCGTGCCATTCAGGTGTCGATTTTATCCTGGCGAGCGATAGCGAGCCTGTAATTTAAGAGGAACCGGCCTTTGGCCGGGAAATTTTTCTACCGAAAAATGTACAAATTTATCTTGAAAGGGACTCAAGGGGGTGTAATTTTAAGCTTGATGGAGGTCTAGGGAACAAACTAAATACCTCCCCTTAACCTAGCCTTACCCTTATATTTAACCCTTTGTAAATCACTCCTTCTTTACTGTTCATTAATTTGGTTTGGTCGCAGAGTTTTCTAATCAAATCCAATAACATAAACGGCTCTGTTATATTACGACAAAACCAATTATGATTATATACAGTATATCCTTCCAAAATTACTAGACCTATTTTGCCATCTAGAAATATGCTGTGTTTATGCTTAAGGGGAGGTTGTTCGTTCTGTACCCCCTTCTCCCTCATGCTTGGCCCATTCATTTCTAGATTTTAAGACGTTTGCACCATTAGTTTGGTGATTTTAAGACCTTTCGCCCCATTTATTTGCCAATATTAAGACCATCTGTGTCATTCAGGTGTCGATTCTTTCCTGGCGAGCGATAGCGAGACTAATTTAGGAGGAATCAGCATTGGGCCGGGACATTCTTCTACCGAAAAATGCACAATTATATCTCGAAGTGGGTCTTGGGGGTATTTTCTAAATGTGATGGAGGTCTATGGAGCAAACTAATAAACATGATAATAAATACTGTAACTATATTAATAAAGTATCCATGTACTTCTGTATAATACGTCTGTTTCCTTCTGAGGGCAGGGGGCTAGGAATCCTTCTCCCCTTGTCAAATTAACCTACTAGACAAGACAGAGTAAGGGGCGAGGGAATGTGAAAGTGGTCCCGGACCCCAAGAACTGTAACTTTAAATGTTATTTCTGTTCGGGCTCTGTCTCGAGTCGGCCACCCCCAACTATAATTACATATACAATTTGCAGTAAGTCTATTCATATTTCAAAACTAAATTATTAACTTTCCTACTAATATCTGTTTTTCGCTTCCAAAACTTTTCCCCTAACTTCTTACCCAATTTAAATAATGCCTCGCACTTCTTGCCCCAGTTCAATATCCTTAAGGGGAGATCTCCACTTGAGGGAGTTTTTTCTGGACCCCTTTCTCCCTCATGTTTAGCCCCATTGCTTTTCAGATTGTAAGACGTTCGCCCCATTAGTTTGGCGATTTTAAGAAGTTTCACCCCATTTATGTCACTTTTAAGACCTTTCGTCCCATTTAGGTGTCGATTTTTTCCTGGCGAGCGATAGCGAGCCTGTAATTTAAGAGGAACCGGCCTTTGGCCGGGAAATTTTTCTACCGAAAAATTTACAGATTTATCTTGAAAGGGGGTCATGGGGGTGTAATTTCAAGCTTGATGGAAGTCTAGGAAACACACTAAAAACCTCCCCTTAAGGGGGGGATGAGCCGGTTTTCTGGTCACCCCGTCTTCCTTATGTTTAACCCCAATAGTTTTCACATTTTATGATGTTCGGCCCATTAGTTTGGCGATTTTAAGGCCTTTCGCCCCATTTATTTGTCAATATTAAGACTTTTCGTGTAATTTATTTGTAATTGTTTTCCTGGCGAGCGATAACGAGCCTGTAATTTCGGCCGGGATATTTTTCTATCGAAAAATGTACAAATTTATCTTGAAGGAGGATCTTGGGCGAGTGTATTTATAAGCTCGATGGAGGTCTAGGGAGGACATAACAAAATAGTAGAGCTACATTAAAGAACAAATAAATACGCCCATCCCCCCTTAATATAAATACGCCCATCCCCCCTTAATATAAATACGCCCATCCCCCCTTAATATAAATACGCCCATCCCCCCTTAATATAAATACGCCCATCCCCCCTTAATATAAATACGCCCATCCCCCCTTAATATAAATACGCCCATCCCCCCTTAATATAAATACGCCCATCCCCCTTAATATAAATACGCCCATCCCCCTTAATATAAATACGCCCATCCCCCTTAAAATAAATACGCCCATTCCCCCTTAATATAAATACGCCCATTCCCCCTTAATATAAATACGCCCATCCCCCCTTAATATACAGTCATTCAAACTTTGATAAACTCTTAAGGGGAGATTTCCACCTGGAGGATTTTTTTCTGAACCTCTTTCTCCTTCATATTTAGCCCCATTGCTTGTGAGATTTAAAGACGCTTGCCCCATTAGTTTGGCGATTTTAAGAACCCTCGCCCCAATTCTGTCAATTTTAAGACCATTCGTGCCATTTAGGTGTCGATTTTTTCCTGGCGAGCGATAGCGAGCCTGTAATTTAAGGGGAACCGGCCTTCGGCCAGGACATTTTTCTACCGAAAAATTTACAAATTTATCTTGAAAGGGGGTCAAGGGGGAGTAAGGGGAGAGCTTGATGGAAGTCTAGGGAATCAACTAAAAACCTCCCCTTAAGCCAGCCTGCACAATTAACGCCACTTTCTATCCCGGCTATGTTAGGGCGAGATATTCACTATGTTAGGGCGAGATATTCACTATGTTAGGGCGAGATATTCACTATGTTAGGGCGAGATATTCACTATGTTAGGGCGAGATATTCACTATGTTAGGGCGAGATATTCACTATGTTAGGGCGAGATATTCACTATGTTAGGGCGAGATATTCACTATGTTAGGGCGAGATATTCACTATGTTAGGGCGAGATATTCACTATGTAGGGCGAGATATCACTTGTTAGGGCGAGATATTCACTATGTTAGGGCGAGATATTCACTATGTTAGGGCGAGATATTCACTATGTTAGGGCGAGATATTCACTATGTTAGGGCGAGATATTCACTATGTTAGGGCGAGATATTCAATGTTAGGGCGAGATATGTTAGGGCGAGATATTCACTATGTTAGGGCGAGATATTCACTATGTTAGGGCGAGATATTCACTATGTTAGGGCGAGATATTCACTATGTTAGGGCGAGATATTCACTATGTTAGGGCGAGATATTCACTATGTTAGGGCGAGATATTCACTATGTTAGGGCGAGATATTCACTATGTTAGGGCGATATTCACTATGTTAGGGCGAGATATTCACTATGTTAGGGCGAGATATTCACTATGTTAGGGGCGAGATATTCACTATGTTAGGGCGAGATATTCACTATGTTAGGGGCGAGATATTCACTATGTTAGGGCGAGATATTCACTATGTTAGGGCGAGATATTCACCTATGTTAGTTAGGGCGAGATATTCACTATGTTAGGGCGAGATATTCACTATGTTAGGGCGAGATATTCACTATGTTAGGGCGAGATATTCACTATGTTAGGGCGAGATATTCACTATGTTAGGGCGAGATATTCACTATGTTAGGGCGAGATATTCACTATGTTAGGGTGAGATATTCACTATGTTAGGGCGAGATATTCACTATGTCAGGGTGAGATATTCACTATGTTAGGGCGAGATATTCACTATGTTAGGGCGAGATATTCACTATGTTAGGGCGAGATATTCACTATGTTAGGGCGAGATATTCACTATGTTAGGGCGAGATATTCACTTATGTTAGGGCGAGATATTCACTATATTAGGGCGAGATATTCACTATGTTAGGGCGAGATATTCACTATGTTAGGGTGAGATATTCACTATGGTAGGGCGAGATATTCACTTATGTTAGGGCGAGATATTCACTATGTTAGGGCGAGATATTCACTATGTTAAGGCGAGATATTCACTATGTTAGGGCGAGATATTCACTTTTGGGGGTTTCGTTCTGGACCCCCTTTCTCCCTCATGCTTAACCCCATTCATTTTGAGATTTTAAGACGTTCGCCCCAGTAGTTTGGCGATTTTAAGGCCTTTCGCCCAATTCCTGTCATATTTAAGATCTTTCGTGTCATCGATTTTATCCCGGTGAGCGATAGCAAGCCAGTAATTTAGGAGGAACGGCCAGGACATTTCTCTACCAAGCTTGATGGAGGTCTACGGAGCAAACTAAACACCTCCCATTAAGTAAATCTCTTCCATACTTAACTCATTTGTTTTTAACCCTCTCAGTATCTTACAACGCATTACTGTTCATATTTCTGGCTATTATTAGGGGATTTTATACAGATAACGAAGAGTCTATGACAGTCAGAGGGTTTATTGAGACCGTCTTTACCCTTTTAACTCCCACAGATCCTTCCTAAACGGTATAAAATCGTCTAATGATAGCCAGAATAAACTGCTAACACGCCTCATAATCCTAAATGGGTTAATTGTTCTAGCTAAACCTACACGTATTCAGTAATGATACATACTGTATATATCATGTTGTTCGATTTCAAGTTACAGTGTGCTGGCTTAATAATCCAATAGGGTTGATAGCCGCTAAAGTCCTATTTTAACAATCGATTTAAAATATAAGCGTGCTATTATACCTAACTGGAATACCTATAGCTATTATTATATTTATCCACTTACCTTTATATAACCTTCTCAAACACATAAAGCCATGATCACTTTATTCTATGTACCGCAAGCCAATTTTTCTAAACTTAATAATGGCTTCTCGTAAATTCATCCAATCCTTCAAATATTCAAAGGGGGGAGAGAGAGAGAAAGAGAGAGAGAGGGAGAGAGAGAGAGAGAGAGAGAGAGAGAGAGAGAGAGAGAGAGAGAGAGAGAGAGAGAGAGAGAGAGAGAGAGAGAGAACCAAGGTATGAGATTATAAATGGATTAAATATGCATGATATAATTATATTAGAAATTATTAAGCCATGAATAGAAGAGGCAGTGGAGAGAGAGAGAGAGAGAGAGAGAGAGAGAGAGAGAGAGAGAGAGAGAGAGAGAGAGAGAGAGAGAGAGAGAGAGAGAGAGAGAGAGAGAGAGAGAGCTTACTCCACCATCATTACGTTTCCATAAGATCGGCTGGGGAGTACTTAGCATAAAGTATGTGGCCATTTGCTTGAGAGGGTTAAGTATCGCAGGTAAATATACGTGTAGCCTTTCCGGTACATAGTTCTACTTAACCCTTACTGTACCGATGGCGTCCTTTTAACTTTACTCTGCCTACTATTAGACGATTTTATTCACTGTCAAATTAACAGGCTTCCAACTATCCCACTTAACCATTTTTACTGCCACAAATCCTTCTTGAACTGTACAGAATCGTCTTAATATAGCTAGAATATAGTTAAAAAGACGTCGCTGGTACATTAGGGGGTTAATAACTAATATATTGTGTGTTTTCATTTACTTCAGTACTACCAAATTTATGCCATTTATATGCCATTTATATGCCATTTATATGCCATTTATATGCCATTTATATGCCATTTATATGCCATTTATATGCCATTTATATGCCATTTATATGCCATTTATATGCCATTTATATGCCATTTATATGCCATTTATATGCTCACTAATCACACATGTTGTCTCTTATTTTACTTCAGAGCCAACTACTTAATGAACTTATGTACGCTATTGAATTAAAGGCATTATATTTACACTGCTGTACATTTAATCTGGTTATGTCTGGTAAGTTAAGCCAACTAATGATATCTGATCTATTTCTGCATAATTTCACACCTCATATTAATACATGTTTAAGGGAGCCCACCTCGTTTGTTTTCTCTTTCTCTCCCTCTCTCTTTGGCTTGTTTCCATTCGGCCCCATTCAGGCTACTGTTTTAAGATGTTTACCCCCATCCAGGTGTCAATATTTTACTGGTGAGCGGTAGCGAGCCAGCAGATATATATTTTTGTTTTGAGAGCAAGCTAAATTTGTAAATTTTTCGACAGAAAAATGTCTCCAGCGAAGCCGGATTTCTCCATACAATGCTGGCTCGCGATATCGACACCTGGATGGGGATAAACGTCTTAAAACAGTTGGCTGAATGGGGCCGAATGGATACAAGCCAGGGAAAGAGAGAAAAGGAGAGAAAGATTAAAAAAAAGCAGGTGACCCTCCTTAACTTACCTCTTTGTTTGTTCGCCAAGATCTTCACATTATAATATCTTAACTATAGTCCATTAATTACAGGTAGGCCAGAAATTCGTGGACCCCTAGCCTCTGTTTACTCAAAAAGGGCTAGAGCAAATGGGCTGTAAAATGTCCACCCCTATTCCCTGGCTGACCCTTCCTAAATGGTAGAAATATTAGCTCGATTACAGTACTATGCCACTCTGTATTCCTGGCTTAACCCATTCCGTACCGGTGACGTCCTTTTCATCATATTCCGGCAACTATTAGACGATTTTATTCAGCTTAGGAAGAACGTGTAGCAATGAAGAGGCTACAGACTATCTCAATTAACCCACAGATACTCCTTAAGCTGCGTAAAATCGTCTAAATATAGCCGAAATAAAGCAACAGACATCCCCGGTACTGAAAGGTTTAATTATGCTATTCTCTTTACCCTCGTATGCCTGTAAGCTAGAATGTATGGAAACACAGACATCGCTTATAATATTCACGTATGTACGAGAATAACCCTTAAAGGTGACACTTCGTTTTCTTCTACAATCGTATAAGGGCGAGTTGTCGCTATACAATGCTCAAGACTTATATAAAACTATGCCTGATTATTCACCTAAATCTATGATCATTTGTCTATAGTACATCATACAATATCCAACCTCACTTATAGGTAATAAACACACACTTATAAATTACGTAGCTCCTGCATATTCTTGGAAAAAATAGTCTAAATCTATACTTAATAACTAACTTAAATGACTTACCAAGGCCATAACACATTTAAAGTAGACCTAAACAAAATTAAATGGATGAAGAACACATTACTAATAAAAATTACCCTTATTAAATATAAGGGGTTAAAAAAGACAAAATTCACATCATAATATTCTACTATAAGAAAAAATGGAATGTAAACAAATCTGAAAAAATAGTCTCCAAGATCACAACAAAATGCATACAAGGAATAACCCAAGAAGATTCAACAACAACCATAAAGTCATAGTCTGAAAACATGGGAAGGAGATAACTTGTCCCTTCCCCTCGTAAATGCTTAAGACTACGGCCGATAGTATTAAGACACTGGGAAGGTGTGACCTTACCCCTTCCAAGATTATTAGCTAACTATTGATATTTCCATCATATGACGTTTTTGTTTTGATGTAGCGATTCTCAGACAATTGCATTCAACTTAGGAAACATCTCTCAGAGTCATTCCTTACTGAGCTAAATGTATTAATATGGTGTTAGGAAGAGTAAATACAAAGTTCGTCATTTTGATAGAAAGACGACCAAGACTAAAACTAAAACTCTGGAAGGGGAATGGAACTACCTAGGCACTGTTTAATACTATGGATGTAATGTACACCAAGATTTTCAACTCCACTATACGAAAGACGTAAAGAGAGAAGTAAAAAAGAATGGAGAGGAGTTACATAACTATTTAGACATAGATCAATATTCCCATTTATAACATAGGAAAGGCATAAACAAAGAAGAGATAACAAAGTAGAAGAGATAAGATAAGGAATAACCAGCTAGATCAAACAAAAGGTCTTCAACTCCAACAGACGAAATGTATAAAAAGACAAAGAGAGGAATATAAGGCTCGGACAACTAGCTAGATATGAACCATACTCTCCAACCCCAATACAGAAGGCACAGAAAGGACTGACCCTGAATTTCTCCTTGAGGGCGGAGATGTCGGCACCTTCGGGAGGGCAGGGCACGTTGTAGTACTCGCCCTCCTCCTCCGTCAAAAACTTGAACCAGCCCTCAACCGGGTTCTTGAGGATCTCGCTGATCCCGAAGGACATGGAGCCCATGAAGTCGTTGCGGGAAGTACGATCCCAATCCCAGCACTCCATCAGCAGGCGGCGATCCTTGTCCTCCGGCTTCAGTTCGCTGGGGTGATAAGATAAAATTATAGATAGGAAGAACACAATATACAAAAGAACACTAACATATCCAAACAAAGTATTACAACAAGTACACTCCCAATCTGAGATCTTCAACTAAAGTCGCAAATCCTAGTCTTCGGGCTGCGGTATACCGAGATTGTCATATAATAGGCTGAAATAAAGATAAGTGAAAGCCCAATAAACAGCATAGAAAACGATTAGGAGCCCATGAAGTCGTAAAGGGATGTACGACCCCAATTCCAGCACTCCAGGAGAAGACATCATTTATTGTCCTCCAGATTCACTTCACATAGATACGATGGTAATAGTTGTACTTTTAGTACAGTAGGAGGTTGTAGATCAGAAGATAGGGGAAGATATTGACCAGGAGAATCTTTCGTCTTGGATTTACATACCAGAATACTTAATGATATTTTTACACAGAGTACCATTCTACGCTTAAAATCAAACACACATGCAAGCACGCATACACATGCACACACACCCACACACACACATCAATGTAGAAATGTACTGTGAAACTCTAGGCAGGAAATCGTGGGTATTAAGGCCGCGGAACTGAAGTTGAATAATACCAGAAAAACAAGGTCAGAGAGCTATTATGATAACTGGAGCAAAGAAAACGGGAGATTGGCGGAGATAGACTGATAACAGAAACAAAAAACGGAAACAAAAAGTAAAGACAAGCAACTGATTCGTACTTGGAATTTCTGATAAGCGACTGAGAGAAACACATATGATGAAAAGAAAAGTATATATTTTTATAACAATGAAAGAGGCGCAGTTAGTGGAAATAGCGAGATTCAAGCTTAGCTGTGAGCTCGGGTAAGCTTTAACTCTTGATCTCAGCTTAATCCTTCCTTCACAAGTCTTGCACGATATTATTATCAACATTATTATTATGAATGTTATTATTATTATTATGATGATGATGATGATGATGATTGTGATTGTGATTGTGATTATTATTATTATTAGTAGTAGTATTATTAGTAGTAGTAGTAGTAGTAGTAGTAGTAGTAGTAGTAGTAATAATATTATTATTATCATTATTATTATTATAAGAGCTGCATGGAAGCGACTCATTCCTGGCCACCCTCTCGGGTATAAAGGCATCTAGAAATAGATAGATAGACAGATAGATTATTAATACAAATATTATTAATATTATCATTATTATTATTATTATTATTAGTATTATTTTTATGATGATGATGATGATGAATATTATAGTTATTATTAGTATTATTATTTTCATTATTACTCTTATTATCACTATCATAGAACCAATATTTATCCTTACTAAAAAAAGTAGGTTTGCGAAAAATTTAACTTAATAATTTTCCATTGTACTTTTTAATTAGTATATCCAAAAATGGGAGACTTCCATTTCATTCCTATTCATTTTACGATGGAAGTAGAATCTAGTGGAAGTCTCCCATTTTTGGTTATACTAATTATCCTTACTATTATTGTGGTGTATATAACTAAATATAAATAAATAAGACTAAACCCCCAGCTTGACTGAAGAGGTAAGCAATTAGCGCAGCAGGAGTGGAAGTGGTAATTAGAGCTACGGAGTGAGTCGAGTCCCCGGGAACTTAATTATACAAGAATTAACCAGAGGCTCCTTCAGAGCTGGTTCACTTTTTGGCCGATTTTTGCATGTATTAATTATTGTTCTAGTTTCCTCCCTAGACCTCCATCAAATTAAAAAAAAAACATCTATTAGATCCCCCTTCTAGATTAATTTGTACATTTTTCGGTAGAAAAATGTTCTTCCAACATTACAGGCTCACTATCGTTCGCCAGGGAAAAAATCGACACCTAAATAGCACGAAAGGTCTAAATATTAACGAAGAAATGGGTCGAAAGGTCTTAAAATCGACTAACTAATGGGGCAAACATCTTAACATCTGAAAACTAATGGGGCTAAACATGAGGGAGAAAGTGGTCCAGAAAACCGGCCCATCCCCCCTTAATTATACAAGAATTAACCAGTGGCTCCTTCAGACTTAAGGAGACATGGACCGTTTTTCTGGACCCCCTTCTCCTTAATGTTTAGCCCCACTAGTTTTGAGATTATAAGACGTTCGGCCCATTAGTTTGGCGATTTTAACACCTTTCGCCCCATTTTGTTGTCAATTTTAAGACCTTTCGTGCCATTTAGGTGTCGATTATTTCCTGGCGAGCTATAGCGAGCCTGCAATTTTAAGAAGAACCGGCCTTTGGCCGGGACATTTTTCTATCGAAAAATGTACAAATTTATCTTCAAGGGGGGTCTAGGTTTTTTTTTCTAAGCTTGATGGAGGTCTAGCGAGGAAACTAACAAAATATATGAATAAATTAATTAATAGACCAAACAAACGGTCAGTCTCCCCCTAATTATACAAGACTTAACCAGTGGCTCCTTGAGACTTAAGACTTCCACCACACCTTACTACTTGTTTATAACTTATAGTCTGTTCGTCATCTGGCGGACAATGTAATCACTTATTTAGTAATAACACCCCATTCTTAACATTAATCATCAATTACAAACCCCAATGTACTTGAAAAAACTAATGAAAGCATATGGTCCTCCCGGGATTCGAACTCGGGACACCACACCCAGAACCTAAGCATCTAAACCACTACACCACCAACACAATATGAAACAAATATGTTTCTGTATGATATCAACGCCAGGTTTTCTTAATTAGAACGTATTTCGCTACAAACTCTTCGTAATGCAGTATAGTTCCTAGCGTTGGCTGGTCAGAATGGTCGGTCTTGATAATAGGCTTACACCAGTAAATAGAATAACACATAATTTATATAATGTACAATATATATATATATATATATATATATATATATATATATATATATATATATATATATATATATATATATATATATATAGTAAATACATAAAATAATCTTAACAAGATAAATTACATGTATCTACGATTATATATGCAGCTTCCCATATATTTTCCTTTGTCATTTGCTGCATTTAACTTTACCCTATGCAAAATTAAGAAAAGTAAAAAAATTCACATTGACGGTGGTGGCAAACCTGGTCAATGGTGCTGTTGGATTGAGTGGACTGTGGGAGAATAAACAGGGAAATATGAATAAAGTTGCATTATTTTGGCCATTTAATCACTTTCAGGGGAATAAAGACAACTATGGAGGATCACTTTGACTTTGTATTTTTATATATAATAATGACTAAAATAATGATGACTATAAACATGGGACTTTATTTTTGAGACGTTACGAACACTGTCACTCTCTCACTCTCTCTCTCTCTCTCTCTCTCTCTCTCTCTCTCTCTCTCTCTCTCTCTCTCTCTCTCTCTCTCCCACACACACAACGAAACACAACTCACACAGCTCCATAAAAAACACCAACTTCAAAATTGCCATCCCCACCCAGGCTTCGAACCCTCAACTCACCAAGTCAGTACTTCGTTCCAGACCGGGTTGAGCGTGGCCTTGATAGTCTTGGTCTTCATCTTCATGTTGTCGGCCCCAGGAATGAGCTTCATTTTGATGTAGGGGTCAGACAAACCGTTGGGGTCCATGGGAATCAGGTTCTTGGCTGACAGGACTGGAAGAAAAGAAGGGTTTGGTGTTATTATAGTTAGATAATTGATTAGTAATACAGGGATATATTAATTGTGTATACTTCTTATAACCATCTACCTGTGTATATATAATGACAAATCGCTAACCATAAATATATAGTGTTATAATGTTTTGTGCAGAACACTTTAAGACTACGTGGATTAAACATACACTGGTACGTTTTACATGAGTTATCTCCAAAAAATATATATTGATTTCAAAATGATATTGGTAAAACACTAGGAATTGCACCATTGTTATTATAGTACATTACATTGACTTCCATTTCATTGCATTAGATAAACCAATCTACTAATTAATTACGAAGTTAATTAATTACCACACCTGAATACGAGAAGGTGTCAAATACCAACATTTAATTAGTACCGGCCTATATAACCAGGTAGGGTTTATTAGATTATATGTCTCTGGCTAGTGAAGAGCATAATTGGCATCTTATAGGAGATTAAATGTGTAATACGAGCTTAGGAGTTTTGGAGATGAGAGATAATTTACATATATTTACGTAGATACACTGGTCACACAGTCCCTTACGATCCCAGCGAGGTGGTCGGGGACTTGGATTCGAGTGTAGATAGCAAACGCAAAAGTGGAAGGAAAGGATGGCAAAGACGAAGGAAAGAGAGAGAGAGACGCTAACAAAGAAATTAAGATAATTCTAAGTTAACGCCAGATTATTGTATTCGGCTTATATAAGGGCGGTAATTATGTTTACCTATCTAGTTAGTAATATAATAAACACAAAGTAATACATACATTAATACTCTCACTTATACTCGCTCATGTGTGTGTGTGTGTGTGTGTGTGTGTGTGTGTGCGTTTACTTAAAAATCATTTACTTAAAAATTACGAATTTAAACATACTTACGATCTCTCTCTCTCTTTCTCTCTCTCTCTCTCTCTCTCTCTTGCACACACACACACCCGGCTAACAAAAGAATATTAAAGAGACTAGAGCAAGACATTCACGCGGGCTAACAATAATATACACTGAGCTGGCTGATGTCAACAATACTCATTATACTGACACTGATTATACTGACATTGATTATACTGACACTGATTATACTGACACTGATTATACTAACACTGATTATACTGACACTGATTATATTAACACTGACTATACTAACACTGACTATACTGATTATACTGACACTGATTATACTGACACTGACTATACTGATTATACTGACACTGATTATACTGATTATACTGACACTGATTATACTGATTATACTAACACTGATTATACTGACACTGATTATATTAACACTGACTATACTAACACTGACTATACTGATTATACTGACACTGATTATACTGACACTGACTATACTGATTATACTGACACTGATTATATTAACACTGACTATACTAACACTGACTATACTGATTATACTGACACTGATTATATTGACACTGACTATACTAACACTGACTATACTGACACTGATTATACTGACACTGATTATATTGACACTGACTATACTGATTATACTGACTGATTATATTGACACTGACTATACTGATTATACTGACACTGATTATACTGACACTGATTATATTGACACTGACTATACTGATTATACTGACACTGACTATACTGATTATATTGACACTGATTATACTGACACTGATTATACTGACTGATTATACTGACACTGATTATACTGATTGATTATACTAACAATATTTCAGTAACACAAATACAATAATACAAATTCGGTATGTTGCAATAACACATATCTATAACTTGATATTCTCTTATAATTATTCCAACATGACCTAGATAATAATACATGTTGCTTAATCTCGCTCTCTCTCTTGTCTACCACTTTCCTGTTCTACTATCTCTACCAGAATATGACCTGACTACCTCGTATGGTTCGTAAGGTCCGTTTCGTCAGTGTGTCTATGTACAAATTTCTCTCTCTCTCTCCTCAAAGCGACAAGGCCTGAAAGAAACCACAGGACACACACAGAATATGGCACCGCAAAAAAGAGAGCGAGAAAAATGAGAGAGGACTGAGAAAAAGAGAGATCAGAGGGGAACGAGGAACAGGGATTTAGAGAGAGAGAGAGAGAGAGAGAGAGAGAGAGAGAGAGAGAGAGAGAGAGAGAGAGAGAGAGAGAGAGAGAGAAAGTGGGAGTGAGAGAGGAAGAGCCACCATGGGAGAATTTTTTTCCTATATAGGCCATTTTCGAAGAACCTTTAGTGGCGATAGGGTTAACCCGAGGAGAATGCCATTAATTTTTTTTAAACACCCGCACATTCAGAATTGAAGAATCGAAGGAAATTGTTTCAAGTTACCTTCGATTCGTCAAAATGTTTTGTTATTTACCATATAAAGCATTATTTCTGCTCCATGTGCATATATCTTACTTGTATAATGAACATGGGAACAGTGAAGATCAAAAAATAGGTTAAACAGCAAATATCTAGTGAGAAAAGTATATTTATGGCGGGAGGGGGTGAATGGAGGCGGGTGAGAGAGCGAGCAAAATGCTGCCTGTGCAAGGTCTATGGAGGCACTCATATGGTGGATGGGCCAACCAACAAATCTGACAGGTCAACTAGAATAGCCGCCTTGCTACAGTTACTGTACTAAAGTTCTATGTGTGGATTTTGCTTACATTTATACCACAAGTACATTTTGATCAGCTGAATCCAATGGCATACTCATAATTAAAATCGGACCATTAGTTTATGATTTCGATTTTGATTTGAACAGCCAAAATGACCTGTTTTTCAACTCTCGACCAACAGATTTTATACATGGTTTTAGATTTAAGTTTCGACCCGCCATTCTCCCATAATATTTTTTTTTTTTTTTCAAAATCACTTGGGTTGTTTGTCCAGGAAAACATGGCACTTTCCAGGCAATGTTCGATTTTGGAGTTTTCAAGGGTATATTCGGATTCGTCACACCGTTGCGTTCCAACGGTATATGCACTTTTATTATTTAGGATTTTTTGTTAGGCCTATAGGCCTCTATTTTTATTTTGAAAACTATAAACTCAAAAATCACAGATAGAAGGGTTGTCTATGCATGAATTTTGCTCAAATTTGTACCACAAGTACACTTTGACCCGCTGAATCCAATGGCACAATCATAATTAAAATCTGACTGTTCGTTTAGGATTTCGATTTTGATTTGATCTCCCAGAACAGCCAAAATGACCCATTTTTCAACTTTGAAAGTCGTCTGTAGCCCAAACTATAAGTCCAAATTAATTCTACCTAACACCAATCGATTTCTCTCGTCCAACAGATTCCATACATGGTTTTAGATTTAAGTTTCGACCAGCCATTCTCCCATAATAAAAAAAGAAAAGAAATCAAAATAACTTGGGAAAAGTGATGGCACCGTTGGAACCGCAACGACGTGACGATTCCAAAAGAGATGGCACCGTTGGAACCGCAACGACGTGACGATTCCAAAAGTGATGGCACCGTTGGAACCGCAACGACGTGACGATTCCAAAAGTGATGGCACCGTTGGAACCGCAACGACGTGACGATTCCAAAAGTGATGGCACCGTTGGAACCGCAACGACGTGACGATTCCAAAAGTGATGGCACCGTTGGAACCGCAACGACGCGACGATTCCAAAAGTGATGGCACCGTTGGAACCGCAACGACGCAACGATTCCAAAAGTGATGGCACCGTTGGAACCGCAACGATGTGACGATTCCAAAAGTGATGGCACCGTTGGAACCTCAACGACGTGACGATTCCAAAAGTGATGGCACCGTTGGAACCGCAACGACGTGACGATTCCAAATCTACCCTTAAAAATACGAAATTCGAACATGACCGGAAAAGTTACAATATTTAGCCGAGGCCATTGAATATGGCCGAAACAACTCCAGGTAGACTCCAGGTAGACTCCAGGTAGGTAGGTAGACTACGACCCCCTGAATCTCTATGTGAAGCGTTGCCAATACAATGTTCCCCCTCATAATGGTGTTTATATTCATTCTGCCAACATTTCTGCGTTTATTATTATCATATATAATTTGCCAAGTTTAAGATTATTACCTAAGTTTATGTGCAAAAAGAAAAACAAAATCCTCTTCAAGCACACGAATTCCAAGAATGATAAAAAAATTAACAAATTAGCTTTAATGTGTAAAACAAATCAATAGTGCTATGCTAATCTTGCATATTCTACATTACTGTTGTGTATAAACTATTTCTACTTTGTCTGTAATTTCATTTTACCTTCCACTTTCGAGATTCTCCTCCTCTCCTTAATCACATGTTCCATCAATGACACCTTCAACCACCTGGGCTCTCTCTCTCTCTCTCTCTCTCTCTCTCTCTCTCTCTCTCTCTCTCTCTCTCTCTCCTATCTCTCTCTCTCTCTCTCTCGCTCTCTCTCTCTCTCTCTCTCTCCTCTCCTCTCTCTTCTCTCTCTCTCTCTCTCTCTCTCTCTCTCTCTCTCTCTCTCTCTCTCTCTCTCTCTCTCTCTCTCTCTCTCTCTCTCTCTCTCTCTCTCTCTCTCTCTCTCTCTCTCTCCTATCTCTCTCTCTCTCTCTCTCTCTCTCTCTCTCTCTCTCTCTCTCTCTCTCAACTCGTTAGCGTTCTATATTTCACCTCTTACTTATAACTTTTCACATTCATTATCGCGCCCATCCTCCCTTAATGTATTTTATCTCAATCTCTCATTTAATCTCCTTTATCATATTATTATGCTCAATCTGTTTAATAACCTTTGTCGTTAATTGACTATTGATTATTGTGTGTTTTCTTATAATATAATCTCGTATTGTTTTGGTCTGTGTATATATTTATTGAATATTTTATTTGTTTCCTCGCTAGTCCCCCTTTCAAGATAAAGTTGTACATCTTTCCGTAGAAAAATGACCTGGCCGAAGGCCGATTCATCCTCAAATTATATGCTCGCTATCGCTCGCCAGGAAAACAAATCGAAACCTAAATGGCACGAAAGGTCCTAACATTGACAAACAAAAATGGGGTAAAAGGTCTTAGAATCGCCAAACTAACGTCTTATCTCAAAACAAATGGGACTAAACATGAGGGAGAGGGGGGGGGGGGGAGGGGGGCCTAGCAAAGCGACATACCTCCCTTTAAATGATCTACTCCTTTGCGCACCACATCTAAGTTAACTACATCCTTGTTTCCTCTTCTTCTTCATTCGCACCACATCTAAGTTAACTACATCCTTGTTTCCTCTTCTTCTTCATTCGCACCACATCTAAGTTAACTACATCCTTGTTTCCTCTTCTTCTTCATTCGCACCACATCTAAGTTAACTACATCCTTGTTTCCTCTTCTTCTTCATTCGCACCACATCTAAGTTAACTACATCCTTGTTTCCTCTTCTTCTTCATTCGCACCACATCTAAGTTAAC
>CM064528.1:813155-878155 GCA_032716605.1 Paralithodes platypus
GCACCCTCTGTTAAGGATCAATAGCGGCTGTGTGCTCTGTTGCTTGTTTTCCTTTGTATACTCCTTAGTACTCTTTACTACTACTACTTTTATACTCTTTACCTATATATGTGTACGTCTGTTTTTCTGTCTGTCTCAATATATCTAGTGGGTTAAATTGTCTATAGTCAGTCAGTTTCAAGACCCTATATCCATTGTCCCTACTGTCTGTATATAGGCTATGTGTCCGTTATGTGGTTTACTGATATTATATATATATATACTAATCTATATATATATCATTATATATATATTATATATATATATATATATATATATATATAATATATATATATATATCTATTACAGTATATATATATATATACATACTGTATCTATATACTGTATATATCTGTCTATCTGTTAGCTATGTTGTCTACCTTACCCACACCCTCCCGTATCCAGCCATTTGACATGGCCCTACATATATTTACTGCAATAAGAGATTACCGACAGATTAGGTTCAACCGCCCTTCCCCCTCTTCTTATCTAGTGAACCCCCAGGAGGCAGCTTGGTGGATTGGGTAAGGAAGGATCGCTACAGTCAGCAAATGGAAGAGTAATTTTGCATACCCAATTGCCTGTATTTCTGTCTACCCGTATCCTTACCTCACTACCTGCTTAAATGTGTTCCTTTTAACCTGTTCGTCTGCCTGTTTGTCTACCTGTCCGTCTGGCATCTACCTGTCTGCCTATCTACCTATCTGTCTGCCTATCTACCTATATGTATGTCTGTCTGTCTGTCTGCCTATTTGTCTACCTCCCAACCTGCTTATCTGTTCTTCATTCTGTCTATCTGCCTGCCTCTCAGTCTGACCGTCTCTCTGTCTATGTATATGTCTGTCTGTCTGTCTGTCAGTTAGTATGTCTGTCTGTCTGTCCCTCCATCATCCCCACACTAAAATCGTCGCCGCGTTACCCGAGTCTCTTTGCTTTGGTGTCCTCAAATATGCTCTCTCTCTCTCTCTCTCTCTCTCTCTCTCTCTCTCTCTCTCTCTCTCTCTCTCTCTCTATCTATCTATCTATGTCTCTCGACTCGTTAGCGTTCTAGAACTTTTCAAACTGATTTTCAAGCCGAAATATCCCTTTCACGACATTTTCGCATTTTCTAGTTTACATTCTCTCTCTCTCTCTCTCGTACCTCTGCATGGTTCTTACTCTTGCTCTATTCACAGCTTCTCCATATCCAACTGGCCTTTCTATTTTCAGGCCATAGTATTTCATTCTACATTCACCTCTCTCTCTCTCTACTCTATCTCTAACTCTAACTCTCTCTCTCTCTCTCTCTCTGTACTGAGCCTCCTAAAGCAAAATACCAGGGTAGTTGATGAATCCATTGCACAAGGACTCCGATATCATGATAGAATTGTAATAGATCATTTCAATTCTCAGAAATTTATGAATGCCTAGTAAAATGTAATAAAGAAGAGAAGATTTCGGGAAAAGCTTCTATGCACTGGAGAGTTTTCAATGATGTTGATTGAAGAACGTTATTTCATTCGCAACAATATATTCTACAAGAGTTTTGTTTTAACACTTAATATGCTACAAATAAATGAAATATCTTCTTTATTTTCCACCTTCTATGTCACATATATGCGGAATACTTGTAATGGAAAGCAATGCAATAGCCATATACAACATACAGTATGGCTTCTTTTTTTTTATTAAAGTTTGCAAAGACATATTACCAAAGAAAGTATGGTTTCTTCCAAGTCGCAATGCCATAATCAACCTCGTATGGCGTCCCCTTATAGATGCATAGCCATATACACAACATACAGTATGGCTTCTTATAATGCAATAGCCATATACAACATACAGTATGGCTTCTTATAATGCAATAGCCATATACAACATACAGTATGGCTTCTTATAATGCAATAGCCATATACAACATACAGTAGGGTCTCTATATGAAGAGCCATATAAAACAACAGTATGGCTCTATTATATGCACTAGCCATATACAACATACGTAGGTTCTTATAAGGCACTAGCCATCTACACAGACAGTATGGCTTCTATAATGAATAGCATTACAAAACAGTATGGCTTCTATAATTGCACTAGACAATACCACAGCAGTATGGCGTTTCTTTGAGTTACAATAGCCATATACAACATACAGTATGGCTTCTTATAATATGCTTGTATACAGTATCTATAGCATTTACTGCTTCACTCGTTTTCACCCTATTTACTTCAAATAATATATGTTGTTTCACGTCTCTCTCTCTCTCTCTTCTTAACCACCTATTAAGCTCTTTCACTTAGGTTATATCACTCAGACTCATTCTATCTCTCACCCACAACACAAGACTCCAACTCTCTCTCGCTCTTCTATCGCACACCAACACGACACCATCACACACACAAGCTCTTTCACTACCATATTCTCACTCTCTCACTCTCACACACATACACACACACTTAAACTCTTCCACTAGCATATTCTCACTCACTCACACACACACACACACACCAACTCTCTCTCTCTCTCTCTCTCTCTCTCAGGCAAACAAGCAGAGACTAGGGCAGGGTGGATACAGTGTCACTCCTCTTGCTTGCTTGCAGGCGCTTGTGAGGGGGGCCAGATGTTTACTCCAGGGGGCTTTCTTTAGTGGAGGGACAAGCTTTAATGTTTGAAGAGAGAGAGAGAGAGGATGAGAGAGATGAGATCGGAGAGAGAGTAGAGACGAGATGGAGAGAGGAGAGGAGAAGAGAGAGAGAGAGAGAGAGAGAGTGAGAGTGAGAGATAAAGAGAGAGAGTTGGTGTGTGTGTGTGTGAGAGTCTGAGTGAGTGAGAATATGCTAGTGAAAGAGCTTAAGTGTGTGTGTGTGTGTGTGTGTGTGTGTGTTGTGTGTGTGTGTGTGTGAGAGAGAGAGAGAGAGAAAAAAAAACAAAGGTGGGAGGTGGGGTAGAAATAAGAGTTGTAAATGAATTATGAATGTAGATGTGCATTATGTAGTATTTTGCACGTCAAAGGAAGCACGGAAAGAGTGAGAGTGAGTGAGTGTGAGGATGTGTGTTTGTAAGTATACAAAGTATATAAAAGTAAGTATATAAAACAGGGTAAGGTTGGACAGAGCCAGTGTCCCTCTCTGTACAGTCACTCATAACATTTCACGGCCCTCATCTATTTCTAATTATGGAAGTATATCTCTGGAAGCGAATGTATGCTTATAATTGTCTATACATCAACTACAAAACTATATAAACCATTTATTGGAAAGCAAGTTCCATCTAAAAATCAATCCAGGTAGTAATAATTGCATAAATAAAAACATAGGGTGGGGGTCCATGAATTTGTACAAGTGTCTGTACAAAGGCCAAAAAAGTCACCGTCATTTAAGGGGAGGTTTATAGTTGATTCCCTAGACTTCCATCAAACTTAAAATTGCTCCCCCTAGACCACCTTTCAAGATAAATGTGTACATTTTTCTAGGTCGAACCATCTTCTCTCCCCGAAAACTGTCCCGCGCCGAAGGCCGAGATTCCCCTTAAATTACAGGCTCGCTATCCCCCGCCTCGCCCAGGAAAAAAATCGACACCTAAATGGGCTGACGAATGGTCTTAAAAATTGGACCAGAAATGGGGCGCCGAAAGTTCTTAAAATCGCCCAATACTAATGGGCGGGCGAACGTCTTAAAATATCAAAAAAGCAATGGGGCTAAACATGAGAGAGAAAGGGGTCAAGAAAAAAATCCCTCAAGTGGAAATCTCCCCTTAACATTATCCGGTCCGGGAGGCTATTAAGATATTTTGATTAATTATTTTGGAAGATTTGTCTTTTTTTTTTTTTTTTTTTTTTTTTTTGCGCCCCGTTTTCGATTATGTATTTTAGTTAGTCCCTTAGGCTAACAAAAACGCCTTCCCAGAGGAGCTATGGGTGTTGAAGCGACCCACATACGCAAACTAACTTCTGTGAAACTAAGTTGGCAAGATATGCTATGTTGTCTTTCAGGAGAGAATCAGACACACCAAGTATAATTAAAAGAAGAGGAAGAGTTGAATTCTAAGGTTTTACATAATATAATATCATTTTTTGAAAGACAAGACATGAAAGAAGTAGAATCAATTAAGAAACAGTAGATTGAACAAGATGAGATTTCTAGGTATTAAACCCCAAGGAGATGAGATATCTAGGTATTAAACCCCAAGGAGATGAGATATCTAGGTATTAAACCCCAACTATATTTTCCCTGTTGAAATAACTTAGAAAAGTTGACAGAATTAATATAAACACGATATGAGGAGGAGCACTTTATTGACAACGCTTCGCAGATAGCTTCTTCAGGTCACTAGACCTGAAGACCTGAAGAGGCTATCTGCGAAACGTTGTCAATAAAGTGCTCCTCCTCATATTATATTTTCCCTGCCCGAGTGTGAGCTAATAGACAGGTCAGAAGTTAGGGGTGCTATGGCCCCCTTCCCTGAATTGTGTATCGAAGCTGCTGGGAGGGAGGGTCGGTGGTGGCTGGTTAAAGCGGCTGGAGTACTTGAGAGAGAAAGAGGAGGGTGGGGGCAGCAGTATATGGGTGGGAAGACCTAGGAGTAATGCTAATAATATTTGTTTTAGTTTCCTCCCAAGACCTCCATCAAGCTTTTAAAATACCCCCAAGACATATAGATATATTTGTACATTTTTCAGTAGAGAAATCGGCCAGTTCCTCCAAAATTACGGGTGTTGTAGTAGAGAGACGAGGGGGAGGCATCATTATATGGGCGGGAAGAACTGGAAGTAAACACCAACAACTAGAGGAGACACACGGTAGAGCGCATGCCTCGGACTACGCCGCTGGCTGGTTCTTTACCATTAAGGGGGAGTTAGTCGCTTTTTCTCACCCCCTTTCTCCCTCATGTTTAGCATATTAGTTTTGAGATTTTAAGACGTTCGTTTCGTTAGTTTGGCGATATTACGAACTTTCGCCCCATTTCTATCAATTTAAAGACCTTTCGTGCCATTTAGGTGTCGATTTTTTCCTGGCGAGCATTAGCGAACCTGTAATTTAAGAGGAACTGGCCTTCGACCGGGACAATTTTCTACCAAAATTTTTACAAATGTATCTTGAAATGAGGTCTAGGGGGTGTAATTTTAAGCTTGATGGAGGTCTAGGAAACACACTAAAAACCTACCGTAAATATCATAGGCCTAATTTGTCTTCTGGATCTGGGTTCAAGGCTACGGATCGCCTCCTAAATGGAATCTCTTCTTCCTTGGTGCTTATCCTATCTGCCCACCAAATTTTTTGAAAATCTCTGGATCCTCTAACAAATTGAATCACTTCTTTATTGGCAGATATTCTATCTTTCCACCATATTTCGTGAAAATCGGTTCTTAACATTGACATCTTTATACACAAAACACAGATATACAGACAGATAGACAGAAAATCGGAGGTGAAAAGATAACTTCCCTCCAACTTCGTTAGCGGAGGCAATAATCTGGTTGTATATTTCTCAAAGAGCGTTCGTTCTTACGGAGGCAAAACAGAATAATTTAAATACGAAAGAACCCTTATGAAGCAAAACAGAATAATATATATACGGAAAAACCCTAATGAACACCGGAGTTAATAGGTTTACGAGTGTTATGGACAGGTCAGAAAGAAAACCTGTGATGAAGGAACAAAGAATAATAAAACAAATGATAAGAGATAAGATAATATAAATATGTGCTAAGATTGTTAAGAGTGTGTGTGTGTGTGTGTGTGTGTGTGTGTGTGGAGATAAGATAATATAACTATGTGCTAAGATTGTTAAACAATTGTGAGTGGTATATCCTGTGTGTGTGTGGGTGTGTGTGTGTGTGTGTAGAGATAAGATAATATAAATATGTGCTAAGATTGTTAAACACTTGTGAGTGGTATATCCAGTGTGTGTGTGTGTGTGTGTGTGTGTGTGTGTGTGTGTGTGTGTGTGTGTGTGTGTGTGTGTGTAGAGATAAGATAATATAAATATGTGCTAAGATTGTTAAACACTTGTGAGTGGTATATCCAGTGTGTGTGTGTGTGTGTGTGTGTGTGTAATTCACTTTTCACTTGCTTGTTCGTCAAGGGGAATCCACGCAATGCGAGCTAAGCTCATTATTATCGCGCCTCCTTAACTGGGAATGTATTGCGTGAAATGCATGATAAGTGTTTTATGTACTGTTGGAATGGCTGTGGATGTGTGTGTAGTCTGTATTTTAGCCAATTGGCGACATCGGAAACGAAGGCTTAGGGTGGATCTGTATGGTACCATTCTCACTATAGACGGTACCGTCTCGCCCGAAGTCTTAGGTAGCCATCAGCTTAGGTGGACCATAATTATGATACCTATCTCGCCTTGTACCATTTTTGCCAACCCCAGATGGGACGTCACAACGTCGTCCACTTATTCCAGATACCTATTTACAGCTAGGTGAACTGAGGCTAACACATGAAAGGAGACAAGCCCAATTTGTCTCCGCCCGGCCGGGGATTGAACCCCCGACCCCTCGTGTGTGAGACGAGAGCTCTACCTACTAGGCTACGGGCTGTGTGTGTGTGTGTGTGTGTGTATTCATAACAGAGGGTTCGTATGCAGATATGTGTATGCGAGTGTTTGTCCATGTATGAGTGCATATATGCATGAGAGAGAGAGAGTGTGTGTGTGTGTGTGTGTGTGTGTGTGTGTGTGTGTGTGTGTGTGTGTAATGTTTATGGCTTAGCATGACTTCCAATAATAATAATTCCTAATAATTGTTATCCATTCCAATGTTCCTCTCCCTCTATCTATCTATCTATCTATCTATTATATCTATCTCCTATTTTTCATTTCGTGTTTTTAATTGTGTATCGCCCTTTGTCTTGTTCTAACCTTCTCTTGTTTCCATATCTCTCTCTCTCTCTCTCTCTCTCCCTTTCATATTGCTAAAACGAAACTGTACCTCGCACATTTCAAGCATTTTTCCTCCCCCCAAGCCAATAACATCTCTCTCTCTCTCTCTCTCTCTCTCTTATCCTTATATATTTAAGGTTACGTTATTTGCAGTATTTCATGCGTCATACACTATTTTCAAGCTGAAGAAAATTGAGCTGTCGTAATTTGTGTCTCTCTACTCTACTCTGCTCTCTCTCTCTCTCTCTCTCTCTCTCTCTCTCTCTCTCTCTCTCTCTCTCTCTCTCTCTCTCTCTCTCTCTCTCTCTCACACACAATCGATTACTTAAGTAACTAATAACTTTCTTTCCATAAACCTAGCTTTTTGTTCTCTACCCAAGTGTTCTTACATGTAGCCACTCAGTCAGCTCCCAATGTACCGCAATACACATATCTATCACCATCCCCACAATATCTATCACCAATCTATCACCACACACACACAATCTATCACCGTATATGTAAGCCAGGCAGTCAGCTCCCAATGTACCGCAATACACATATCTATCACCATCCCCACAATATCTATCACCAATCTATCACCACACACACACAATCTATCACCGTATATGTAAGCCAGGCAGTCAGCTCCCAATGTACCGCAATACACATGTCTATCACCATCCCCACAATATCTATCACCAATCTATCACCACACACACACAATCTATCACCGTATATGTAAGCCAGGCAGTCAGCTCCCAATGTACCGCAATACACATGTCTATCACCATCCCCACCATATCTATCACCAATCTATCACCACACACACACACAATCTATCACCGTATATGTAAGCCAGGCAGTCAGCTCCCAATGTACCGCAATACACATGTTATTCATCCAGGCTTAGGCAAGGATTTCAATGTGAGCTGTTAGTCCCAGCATGGATTTGTGTGTGTGAATGTATGTGGGTGGATGTGTGGATGGATGGATGGATGGATGCATAGAGAGTGGGTGGATAGGTTTACGTGTAGGTTGGTAGGTTGAATAGTTAGTAGGCTAATTGGTTGGTTGGTTAGTAGTTTGGTTGGTTAGTAGTTTGGTTGTTTGGTTGTTTAGTTGGTTGGTTGGTTTGTTGATTGTTTAGTTGGTTGGTTGATTAGCTGATTCGTTGATCGGCTGGTAAGGTGGATTGATGGATGAATGGATGGACAGACAGGTAATTGGGTAGGCAGGTCGGTGGGTAGATTGAGAGAAAGAGGGGTGGGTGAATGGATGTAGGTAGCAACAGCATTGATATATGGATGAATGGAAGGATTGTCAGGTGGATGAGTGGATGGATAAACAGAGACAATGATGGATGAATTAAGGGAAACTAGAAGAAGGAATGTAGGAAGTGATGAGTGAACGATTATCTTTTTATATCCTGATTTTTGCACCGTTTGATTGATAGAGTGGCGATCAATGCACGTTCGTTTTACACTTCACAAATTATCCACCCCCCTCCCACCCCCACCCGCCTCTCATTTGAAAACATGTTCGGCATTCAATTTCTCTGATTTTATGCGATTATCAAAATATTTTTCACACCTCGGATAGCTCGCTCTCGCTCTCGCTCTCTGTCTCATCTAAAAGCATGTTCGATATAAAGTTTCTGTGATATGAAATGTTAAGAAAGCTTCCCCCCCCCCCCTCTCTCTCTCTCTCTCTCTCTCTCTCTCTCTCTCTCTCTCTCTCTCTCTCTCTCTCTCTCTCTCTCTTATGAAAGCGTGTTCGATATAAAGTTTCTCTCATGAAATTCTAAACAGCTTTTCCTCGCTCTCGCTCTCTCTCTATCTCTCTCATCCTTCATCTTGCCATCCTTTCCTTTCACTTTCTCTTAGGTTTGCTATCTCTATTAGCATTAGGTCCTGGCCACCTCGCAGGGATCGTAAGGTCTGTGTGGCCAGTGTATATATGTACATCTTTGTAAATGTTCTATGCCTGGTGGTAAAATGGCAGGCAGTGCTAGTTTGTGTTTCAGATTAACCTTCCCACCTGTGTACATTGGCCTTCTTATAAGTCCGGTGAGAAGAGGTTGGAATAAGTAGAGAGAGGGTTAGGAAGGTTGAGGGAAATTGACAAAGGCTGTGGAATGGAGGGAGAGAGAGAGAGAGAGAGAGAGAGAGAGAGAGAGAGAGAGAGAGAGAGAGAGAGAGAGAGAGAGAGAGAGAGAGAGAGAGAGAGAGAGAGAGAGAGAGAGAGAGAGAGAGAGAGAGTGAGTTATAATTAGTTAGTCTTAGAAAGGTATATATTAGTGGAGAAAGGTTGGTGAATTTAAAAGGAGTAGAAGGAATATTGATGGAGTTTGAGAGGTTGTTTGAGGTAGACGGAATTATTTAGAGTTTGACAGCAGTTGATATAAGTTGATGAAGAGGTGGAGTAGAGTAGAAAGTAATGGAGGTAAAAAGAGGTGGAGTAGAGTAGAAAGTAATGGAGGTAAAAAAGAGGTGGAGTAGAGTAGAAAGCAATTGAGGTAAAAAGAGGTGGAGTAGAGTAGAAAGTAATGGAGGTAAAAAGAGGTGGAGTAGAGTAGAAAGTAATGGAGGTAAAAAGAGGTGGAGTAGAGTAGAAAGTAATGGAGGTAAAAAGTTTAAAAATCGAAATAGGAAAAAGTTGATTTTTAAGGTGAAGCTAAGAAATGTTAAAATTAAAGTTAAGTGTCAAAATGAAAGATGTTAAAATGACAGCAAAGAAATGTTAAAGTAAAAGATTCGCAGTGTTTTAAAATGAAAGCAAAAACAGTGTTCAAAATATATGTAAGTGTTAATATCAGAGTTAGGAAGTGTTAAAAGGAAAACTAAGAAGTGTAGCAAAATAACAGGCAGCTATAGTCGATTCGCTGTAAGTTGACGATAAATCATGACCTCTAACCTCTGTAGCTCAAAAACGACTAGAGTAATCGAGCTAATATGTCTACCATTTGGGAAGAGTCAGTCAAGGAATAGATGTGGAAATTTACAGCCAATTTGCTTCAGCCATTTTTGAGTTACAGAGGTTAGAGGCCATGTTTTGTTCTCGCCTACTTACAGCGAATACACTATACCTGCAGCGCTTGTTTGGGCTTGAGATTAACCTCCCCCCGACCATGTTGACTCCACTACCCAGAATCCCGTGTTCTTGGAAGGGGGGGGGGGGGGGGGGGGGGAGCACTAAATTTTTTTTTTCTCTCTCTTTCTTTCTCTCTCTCTCTAATAATAAAAATAATAATAATAATATTTTGTTGTTCTCTCTCTCTCTCTCTCTCTCTCTCTCTCTCTCTCTCTCTCTCCTGTTTTTCTTTAGCTCGGGCCTGATAGCTTCTGAATAATTAAGTGTTTCTATCAATTCAGTCACACGGATGGTCTTTGTTGTTTACAACGCTAGCTTGGCATGACCTGAATTAAGGGGAGACGGTCGTTTTTCTGGATCCCTTTCTCCCTCGTGTTTAGTCCCATTATTGTTTAAATTTGTAGACGTTCGGCCCATTTGTTTGGCGATTTTAAGACCTTTCGTCCCATTTCGTTATAAATTTTAAGACCTATAGTGCCATTTAGGTGTCAATTTTTTCCTGGCGAGCGATAGCGAGCCTGTAATTGTAAGAGGAATCAGCCTACAGCCGGGACATTTTTCTACCGAAAAATGTACACATTTATCTTGAGGGGGGTTCTAGGGGATGTTTTTCTAAGTTTGAGGGATGTCTTGCGAGGAAACTAATAATTTATGAATGAATGAATTTATAGGCCAAAAAAAGCAGTCAGTGTCCCCTTAAGCTTTTATAACATTTCACTCGCACGAATTACATTTTGTCCACCCCATTCTCCTACAACTCTGGGCCAGCAACGTCAGAGATACATTTATAAAACAATTCAGTCACACATATTCGTTTCCCGGCATCTAGTTTCTGCAGCCTTTGTTTTAACCCCTTCAGTACCAGTGTTATCCTTTTAATTATATTCTGGCAATGATTAGACGATGTTATTAAGCTTAGGAAGGACCTCTAGCAATTATAATGATTCGAACCATCTCAACCAACCCTTTTCACTACCACAGATCCTTCCCAAGCTACGCAAAATCGTCTAAATGTAGCTAGGATAAAATATAACACACGTCTCTGGTACTCAAAGGGTTCAACTCTTCATTAGAATTTAGCCATCAAAATTAATCTTCTCTGAGTCTAAAGTTGCTACGCAAAAATAATCCCTGACATGTTGACAAAATAAAGATTGATCACAATCTTACGATGCTACGTACTCTCGTGGTTTATGCCATTACAAACTGTTGAATGGGATAGGGTAAGGTTTAGGGAGAGGTAGAAAGAGAAGTTGTAAGAGGTAAAGAAATGTTGAATGGGATAGGGTAAGGTTTAGGGAGAGGTAGAAAGAGAAGTTGTAAGAGGTAAAGAAATGTTGAATGGGGTAGGGTAAGGTTTAGGGAGAGGTAGAAAGAGAAGTTGTAAGAGGTAACGAAATGTTGAATGGGGTAGGGTAAGGTTTAGGAAGAGGTAGAAAGAGAAGTTGTAAGAGGTAAAGAAATGTTGAATGGGGTAGGGTAAGGTTTAGGAAGAGGTAGAAAGAGAAGTTGTAAGAGGTAAAGAAATGTTGAATGGGGTAGGGTACGGTTTAGGGAGAGGTAGAAAGAGAAGTTGTAAGAGGTAAAGAAATGTTGAATGGGGTAGGGTAAGGTTTAGGGAGAGGTAGAAAGAGAAGTTGTAAGAGGTAAAGAAATGTTGAATGGGGTAGGGTAAGGTTTAGGGAGAGGTAGAAAGAAAGAGAAGTTGTAAGAGGTAAAGAAATGTTGAATGGGGAAGGGTACGGTTTAGGCGGAGGTAGAAAGAGAAGTTGTAAAAGGTAAAGAAATGTTGAATGGGTAGGGTAAGGTTTAGGGAGAGGTAGAAAGAGAAGTTGTAAGAGGTAAAAGAAATGTTGAATGGGGAAGGGTACGGTTTAGGGAGAGGTAGAAAGAGAAGTTGTAAGAGGTAAAGAAATGTTGAATGGGGTAGGGTAAGGTTTAGGGAGAGGTAGAAAGAGAAGTTGTAAGAGGTAAAGAAATGTTGAATGGGTAGGGTAAGGTTGAGGAAGAGGTAGAAGAGAGAAGTTGTAAGAGGTAAAGAAATGTTGAATGGGGTAGGGTAAGGTTTAGGAAGAGGTAGAAAGAGAAGTTGTAAGAGGTAAAGAAATGTTGAATGGGGTAGGGTAAGGTTTAGGGAGAGGTAGAAAGAGAAGTTGTAAGAGGTAAGATATGTTGAATGGGGTAGGGTAAGGTTTTAGGGAGAGGTAGAAAGAGAAGTTGTAAGAGGTAAAGAATGTTGAATGGGTAGGGTAAGGTTTAGGGAAGGTAGAAAGAGAAGTTGTAAGAGGTAAAGAAATGTTGAATGGGGTAGGGTAAGGTTTAGGGAGAGGTAGAAAGAGAAGTTGTAAGAGGTAAAGAAATGTTGAATGGGGTAGGGTAAGGTTTAGGGAGAGGTAGAAAGAGAAGTTGTAAGAGGTAAAGAAATGTTGAATGGGGTAGGGTAAGGTTTAGGGAGAGGTAGAAAGAGAAGTTGTAAGAGGTAAAGAAATGTTGAATGGGGTAGGGTACGGTTTAGGAAGAGGTAGAAAGAGAAGTTGTAAGAGGTAAAGAAGGCTTGTTTTGTAAGGCCGGGGAAAGCCATGAATCCCAGACTCTTATTACTCAATCCTTACATACCCAGTAAGTGTAATTCACATATCCGGTAATGGGCAAAGAGTGGCATCAGTTAAATATCCGGTAATAGGCAAAGAGTGGCATCAGTTAAATATCCGGTAATAGGCAAAGAGTGGCATCAGTTAAATATCCGGTAATAGGCAAAGAGTGGCATCAGTTAATATCCGGTAATAGGCAAAGAGTGGCATCAGTTAAATATCCGGTAATGGGCAAAGAGTGGCATCAGTTAAATATCCGGTAATAGGCAAAGAGTGGCATCAGTTAAATATCCGGTAATAGGCAAAGAGTGGCATCAGTTAAATATCCGGTAATAGGCAAAGAGAGTGGCATCAGTTAAATATCCGGTAATAGGCAAAGAGTGCATAATAGAGTGCATTAATATCCGGTAATAGGCAAAGAGTTTGGCATCAGTTAAATTCCGGTTAATAGGCAAAGAGTTGGCATCAGTTAAAAAAAAATATCCGGTAATAGGCCAAAAGAGTGGCATCAGTTAAATATCCGGTAATAGGCAAAGAGTGGCATCAGTTAAATATCCGGTAATAGGCAAAGAGTGGCATCAGTTAAATATCCGGTAATAGGCAAAGAGTGGCATCAGTTAAATATCCGGTCATAGGCAAAGAGTGGCATCAGTTAAATATCCGGTCATAGGCAAAGAGTGGCATCAGTTAAATATCCGGTAATAGGCAAAGAGTGGCATCAGTTAAATATCCGGTAATAGGCAAAGAGTGCATCAGTTAAATATCCGGTAATAGGCAAAGAGTGGCATCAGTTAAATATCCGGTAATAGGCAAAGAGTGGCATCAGTTAAATATCCGGTAATAGGCAAAGAGTGGCATCAGTTAAATATCCGGTAATAGGCAAAGAGTGGCATCAGTTAAATATCCGGTAATAGGCAAAGAGTGGCATCAGTTAAATATCCGGTAATAGGCAAAGAGTGGCATCAGTTAAATATCCGGTAATAGGCAAAGAGTGGCATCAGTTAAATATCCGGTAATAGGCAAAGAGTGGCATCAGTTAAATATCCGGTAATAGGCAAAGAGTGGCATCAGTTAAATATTATATTCTTAGCTCGTGCAGGGGCGTGGGAACTTAAACATGTTGAAGAGATAAATTACACTGAACTTAAACATGTTGAAGAGATAAATTACACTGAACTTAAACATGTTGAAGAGATAAATTACACTGAACTTAAACATGTTGAAGATATAAATTACACTGAACTTAAATATGTTGAAGAGATAAATTACACTGAACTTAAACATGTTGAAGAGATAAATTACACTGAACTTAAACATGTTGAAGAGATAAATTACACTGAACTTAGACATGTTGAAGAGATAAATTACACTGAACTTAGACATGTTGAAGAGATAAATTACACTGAACTTAGACATGATGAAGAGATAAATTACACTGAACTTAAACATGTTTAAGAGATAAATTACACTGAACTTAAACATGTTGAAGAGATAAATTACACTGAACTTAAACATGTTGAAGAGATAAATTACACTGAACTTAAATATGTTGAAGAGATAAATTACAGTGAACTTAAACATGTTGAAGAGATAAATTACACTGAACTTAAACATGTTGAAGAGATAAATTACACTGAACTTAGACATGTTGAAGAGATAAATTACACTGAACTTAACCATGTTGAAGAGATAAATTACACTGAACTTAAACATGTTGAAGAGATAAATTACACTGAACTTAAATATGGTGTGATTGTACTTAAACAATATATATAAATGATGATAAATATTTTAATATCGTGTACTCACTTTCCACGGTGAGCTTGTTGCCGACACAGTTGATCTTGATTTCTATACGTCCTCGCCGCTCAGTATGGTCGCACCCACACAAATTAGGTACACTCTCAGTACATCGTTTGTGCACGTTCATATTGCACGCTAGGTAGGGAAAACAGGGAAATATATTAGTAATTATTTAAGTGGAGTGTATTACTTAACAACACAGTGATTAGGTTAGCTATCAAAAAGGTAAATATATTAGTAATTATTTAAGTGGAATGTATTACTTAACAACACAGTGATTAGGTTAGCTATCAAAAAGGTAAATATGTTAGTAATTATTTAAGTGGAGTGTATTAATTAACAACACAGTGATTAGGTTAGCTATCAAAAAGGTAAATATGTTGGTAATGATTTTACACAATGATTAGGTTAGCCATCAAGAAAAGGTAGATATGTTAGTAATTATTAGATTACATAGTATAATAGTGGACCACAACACAATCAAGTGAGCAAGATATGATATAGTAATGTTAAGGGGGATTTTAGTTTAGTCCCTAGATATCCATCAAGCTTAAGATTACACCCCCTTGAGCTCCTTTCAAGATAAATTTGTACATTTTTCGGTAGAAAAATTTCCCGGCTGAAAGCCGGTTCCTCTTATATTACAGGCTCGCTATCGCTCGCCAAGATAAAATCGACACCTAAATGGCACGAAAGGTCTTAAAATTGGCAGAAATGGGTCGAAAGTTCTTAAAATCGTCAAAATAATGGGGCGAACGACTTAAAATTAGAAAAGCAATGGGGCTAAACGTGGGGGAGAAAGGAGTCAAGAAAAAAGTCCCTCAAGTGGAAATCTCCCCTTAAGGAAAGCATGTTAAGCACAAGAAGTACAAGTTAAGTATTACAAACCTAACATACTAATTATGAATATGAATGACAACAAATCATCTAATAAAACCATGGTCTATTATCAATACGATTTATGACTTAGGTATTATAAAACAGATGGGGCATGATGAACGCACCGAAGACTTTAGCAATAATTGTCAACATGGACTATACATAGGCTATACAGGGAGTACCCAAATATGTCTTGGGCATCACAGATATCAACTGAATTAAGAGAACAACGAGTATAAATTAGCTAATCTAAACCTGGTATATTAAAAGGATGAGCCCAGCATTAAGATTAAAACCCAAGTTGCTCAGATAATACCTTGAAACTTGCCAAACCTAGACAGCAAATATTAAGGGGAGATTTCCACTTGAGAGATTTTTTTCTTGACTCCTTTCTCCCTCATGTTTAGCCCCATTGCTTATCTAATTATAAGACGTTCGCCTCATTATTTTGACGATTTTAAGAACTTTCGACCCATTTCTGTCAATTTTAAGACCTTTCGTGCCATGTAGGTGTCGATTTTATCCTGGCGAGCGATAGCGAGCCTGTAATATAAGAGGAACCGGCTTTCAGCCGGGCCATTTTTCTACCGAAAAATGTACAAATTTATCTTGAAAGGGGGTTTAGGGGGAGTAATTTTAAGCTTGATGGAAGTCTAGGGAATCAACTAAAAACCTCCCCTTAAGCTAACACATCCTATCACTGACATCAACTTCAAACTTAATCAACAATAAGCTCACAATAGGTTAAGGGGAGATGGGTCGTTTTTCTGGTCCCCGTTCTTCCTCGTGTTTAGCCCCATTTGGTTTACAGATGCTATGACGTTCGGGTCACTAGTTTAGCGATTTTAAGACTTTACACCCCATTTCTTAGTCAATACTAAGACCTTTCGTGTCATTTAGGTGTCGATTTATTCCAGGCGAGCGATAGCAAGCCTTTAATTTTAAGAGTAGTCGGCCTTCGGCTGAGACATTTTTCTATCGAAAAATTTACAAATTTATCTTGAAGGGGGGGGGGGGGCCTTATGGGGTGTTTTTTACTGCTTGATGGGGGTCTAAGCAGGAAACTAAACACATGATTAAAGATAAAACAATAATCATATCAATAAGGCCATCTCCCCTTAAGCTATGTTCAGTTTCCCGCTAGGTTAGGGCAGGTCCAAGGCGTGTGAGAGCAATAGACCAAGTTGCCAGTAAGTTGATAGCGAGTTGAGCAGTTGGGGAAGGCAGTTGAGGAACATTGCAACTTGTGAACGATCCTGTTGCTAGCTGTGAATGCAATTGGTAGGTTAGTTAGAGGCTCGGGAGACACAATGGGAGCTGCCACAATTACAACTACCACAACTAACAACATCACAACAATCACCACCGCCACCAACATGCGAGGGAACATACACTCTATACCGCCAGACAGGAAACATTCATATAAAACATTCATATAAAACATTCATATACCACCACCAACATGCAAGGAAACATAAACACTATACCGCCAGACAGTAAACATTCATATACAACGTTCACATAAAACATTTATATAAAACATTCATATAAAACGTTCATATAAAACGTTCATATAAAACATTTATATACAACATTCATATAAAACGTTAATATAAAACATTTATATACAAAGATCATAGCAAACATCCACAAAAATATAATTCACATAAAACATCTCCGAAAAACACTCACAATACTTCCAATCTATAAACATTAGAATACATAATCCAGCATAACATTCCAAAAATAACATTCATAAAACCACGAGCCTATAAACATTAACATTCAAAGATAACACCCACGAACATTAATATAGATGGAATATATTACATCAAACCACATACAAAGAGGACATGTCACTTAACACAAAGTAGGTTTACCCATTCCACAACACATTTAAAAGTATAAATTTCACACCATACGCGAATTTACATATACACATTTTAAGCCCATTCAAGAGTATATATTCCACCCAGCAGACAGAGGAGGGTATATTTTGAAACCTACTGTATATAACCACATTAAATATAATAACGTTGAAACAAAGTACACGGCTGCCTTATTAACATATTAGCTTACACTAATTCCACCTAACTATAACCTAACTTCTATTGCCGGACGCCTTACTCCTCTTTACGAGGGTGGCCATACACAAAATGCCCCCAAGCAGACCTAACCCCTGTGAGAAGGACAACCCGTGTCAGTTTACTCAAGGATCTACAGGATTGACCACTCAACTTAGGGTCCGTCTGACTCCGAGACCCTCTATGTATATTTTTAGCACTATGTTTCTACAGTGGTGCACGGCTAGTCCATCCACTAACCTGCTTCACCCTTAGGTGAGCAATACAGATTTGTATAAGGTGTACTCCCCTAGACAGGTTGCCAACCAAGGCTGACGAGTCCCATCCACCCTAACTTAACATTACTGAATTGCTAAAGTAACCTAATGAACATACACACAAAACATACCAAAACATTCAAAAATATAATTTAGCCCTTTGAGTCCTAAAAATATATTATAAGCTAAAACAAATCGTCTATTGGTAACACGAATATAATTACATTACAGTCATTGTGGCAAAGGGGTTACATTGACCTAATAAACATCTATACAATATTCCCGAAAATCAAAGATATAAATTCAACTCGACTATAACCAAGCTTTCTATTCAACATTTGCAAACGTTCACTGCAACAATATTATATTTATACAATGATTTTAAATTCAACACATAAACGTTTTAACATTTGTAACCATTCCAGGTATAGCATTATTCCCGTCAACACTCATGATAGGTGTTTTGATTAACACATACCATTTTGTTTTTAATTTGTTAGCATTCAGAATGATATGATTTGGCATTCACACCAAGCTATTAAATATAACTCACTCACTCTTACACACTCACACTCACACACTCTCTCTCTCTCTCTCTGGCCTTTTCCTTTATTCTGTCACTCTTCTGTCAACCTTTCATCCTCTACCTCTTCAGTTCTCTCTCTCTCTCTCTCTCTCTCTCTCTCTCTCTCTCTCTCTCTCTCTCTCTTTCTTTCTCTGGCCACCTCGCAAGGATCGTAAGATTCGTGTGGCCAATGTATCTATGTAAATCTATCTCTCCCCATCTATCTATCGATCTATCTCAATGCATAGATAGATAGATAGATATCTTTGATCTAGTTATTACAACTTCAACTTACCAACTCTAACAATTAATCTACCCATCTGTCCACTAGTCCTTCACCCGCTGCCTATATATATATATATATATATATATATATATATATATGCTCTCTCGCTCCCACTCTCTCTCTCAATCATCTATTGCATATTGGCCACTGACGTAGTTTACTGATCAGATCTCCACCTCTCTCTCTCTCTCTCTCTCATTTTTTTTTTTTTCAAACCCTGTACTTTGCCTATGTCCCTCTCTGTCTTGCTCTAACCCCCCACCCCCACCCCAGCATCCCCTCTGTATATCCGTCCCCTTACTCCTTTCCTGTAACTCTCTCTCTCTCTCTCTCTCTCTCTCTCTCTCTCTCTCTCTCTCTCTCTCTCTCTCTCTCTCTCTCAACATTGGTAAGGCCTTGATTGCGGAAAGCCCGTGAATACATGACAACGAGCTAAGGGTGCAGCGAGAGAGACTTACATAGACTTACATAGATGCACTGGCCACACAGACCTTACGATCCAAACGAGGTGGTCAGGACTTAATTCTAGTAGAGATGGCATATCCGATAGAAAAGGAAAGTTGAAGGAAAGGATAGAAAAGAAGAAGGCTCTCTCCCCACCCTCCGTTCCCTCCGGCAATTGCCGTACATGAAAAAGTTGGAAGTGATTAACCTTGCTGGGCTTCGAAATCCTCAGAAGGAATTTACAGGAAAGATTGGAAAAAAAGAAAGGGGAAAAAAAGAGAGAGAGAGAGAGAGAGAGAGAGAGAGAGAGAGAGAGAGAGAGAGAGAGAGAGAGAGAGAGAGAGAGAGAGAGAGAGAGAGGAGGGGAGCAAGATATATATATATATATATATATATATATATATATATATATATATATATCAGAAGAAATAGAAAATTAAAATACAGGGGAAAAACAATAAATAGAGAGAGGACATTAGTAAAAAGAGCAAAATATAACAGACAATGGAAAAGAGGACAGAAGAATACAAGACAAAGTTATAAAGAGGACAGAAGAAAACAAGAGAACATTGAAAAAAGACAGAAGAAAACAAGAGAAAATGGAAAGAGGATAGACGAAAACGAGAGAAAATGGAAAGAGGACAATACAAAAGAGAACATGGAAAGAGGACAATACAAAAGAAAAATGAAAAGAGGACAAGAAAACATGATAAAATGGAAAAGAGAACAGAAGAAAAACACAGAAAATGGATAGCTGGACATAAAAGCAAACGTAGAAAATAAGACGCAAAGAAAACGACAAGAAATAAAAGGAAGAAAAGAAGAGCAGGGGAGAGAGAGGCGAGAGATAACAAGGAAAGGTTATCATGACGGACCAAATTACTTCTATTTTTAAAGTCAGCCTCTCTTTCTCTCTCTCTCTCTCTCTCTCTCTCTCTCTCTCTCTCTCTCTCTCTCTCTCTCTCTCAATATGGTGATCAAAACTTCCATCCATGCATATTCCATACCAAAGCCATCTCTCTGTTCAATAGTGCTTGCAAAGATATACATCACTATCTATCTATCTATACATCTATACATCTATACATCTCTCTCTCTCTCTCTCTCTCTTTATCCATTCATCAATGTACTTACCCATCAATCAGTCAATCAATCTACCAATATATATAATTTATTCACCAACCAACCAATCCGCATACTATATCTACCAACTCTACTTATCCACCCACCAACCCATCCATCTATATAAGTATCCACCTATCTAACCCTTTATGTATGTATCTATCTAGTTACCTACCAAGTCAGTAGTTTATACATATATCCACCTACCTGCCTACCTGTTTATCTATCTGTACATTCATTCGTCGATATTTATTACATCTATCCATGTATATATTCATATATAAGGCTGTCTATCACTTATATATATATATATATATATATATATATATATATATATATTATATAAAGTAATTCACAAACCTACAATCAACCCAGTAATCTATCTATCCATCCAATAATATATCTACCCATCTATCTATTTATTAATATATCTGTCTATCCATCTATCCATCCAATAATATATCTACCAATCTATCTATTTATCCGGTCAGTAAGCTATCTATCCCTCTATCTATTTTTCTACTAATCTATCCAGTATTGAATCCATCTATATACTGTATATATATCCGGTGAGTAATCTATCTATCCAGCATTGTAGCTATGTATATATCTATCCGGTGAGTAATCTATCTAAACAGTAATATGTTTATTTATCTATCCGGTGAGTAATCTATCTATCCAGCATTGTATCTATCTATATAGCTATCCGGTGAGTAATCTATCTATCTATCTATCCTTGCATCTATCCCACCCTCCGTCATCCGCTTTCTATATATATCCCTCTCCACTCCTGTCTTTGAACAATAGTGTGCTGCTGATGCTGCTGCTCTCGCTCGCTCTCTCCTCTCTCTCTCTCTCTCTCTCTCTCTCTCTCTCTCTCTCTCTCTCTCTCTCACAGTATTTATCTTTTTATGACTCATTCTCGATACTTACTCCATCATACACACACAGAAACTCACACTCACCTCTCTCTCTCTCTCTCTCTCTCTCTCTCTCTCTCTCTCTCAAACAATACCTCCCCCCCCCCCATGATTCCTGCAAATCCGACACCCCATTTTCATCCAACAATTTCCAATTTCTAATTTCGAGTTGCACTTACGGGGCATAACTAAAACAGTTCCCCGCGATTTTGTTTGTTTTGTTTTCGTGTAATGTTTTTCGCCTACTGAACTTTGGTTGAATCATTGGCGGGTGTAATGACTTAGATATGACTTAGATAATCCGTGTACCATGTTTGAGATGACGGACCTACTGATGTTATGGCGTGTTATTATTGGAGGGTTTGCCTGTGTAATAGTTTTGATAGTTTTGGTGGGGGGCAGTTTGAAGCTGTGGTCAATCCCTGGGTTAACTGTTTGGCTTCATTGTTACGGTGAATTACAAGGGAAGTATATACAGTATATATATATGTTATACTGTATAATTATATGAATTGATTTTTGGCAGCTTTGAATTCTTGGGGACCTTCCAAAGCTGAATAAAGTGCATGACTATGACTAAACTACACAAAACTGGAATGAAAATATTATTAGAATTTTAGAATAAAACCAAAACATATCAACAACACATATCTAATAATGACATATTATATTTCAGTCTATTGTAGAATATTCCCTTTCCCAATGTTCACCTTTATTAAATGAAGTATTATTTAACTTTCTCTATATGATATGTTGCCCTACCCCCTCTCTCTCTCTCTCTCTCTCTCTCTCTCTCTCTCTCTCCCAGTGCATGCCATTATTAGTTCCTCTGATAACATCGCTCGCTCTCGCTCTTGCTCTCTCTCTCTCTCTCTCTCTCTCTCTGCACACACACCTATACTGTACATTCTCATACCACATACTTCCCCTCTCCCTCTTCATATATTTATCTTATCTCTCACTCGCGCACACGCGCACACACTCACTCTCTCTCTCTCTCTTTTTTCTATTTGGATGAGGGAGACAAAATGCAGAGCTACCTGTATCTATATTTATCTATCCATCTACAGTATATAGTTCTCTCTCTCTCTCTCTCTCTCTCTCTCTCTCTCTCTCTCTCTCTTCGACAAGGTGCCTCACCGAAAACTATTGGCTAAACTGGAGAGGATAGGTATCAAAGGTGAAATTCATTCTTGGATAAAAAATTGGCTTACGGACAGAAGACAGAGAGTGGTGATAAATGGAGTGGAATCGGAGTGGGAGCCTGTCACTAGTGGAGTTCCACAGGGTTCAGTCCTTGGACCGGTCCTGTTTCTCATTTACATTAACGATATCGATGTAGGGGTAAACAACACCATTTCCAAATTCGCCGACGATACAAAAATAGGAAATACAGTCCTGAACGAAGATGATAGAAATGCGTTGCAATCTGATTTAAACAAGATATCAGAGTGGTCGAAAAAATGGCAGATGCCCTTCAATGTCGATAAATGTCAGGTGCTGCAGGTTGGTAGCAGAAATATGAAATATAAATACGAAATGAATGGCAAACAAATAAAAAACGCAACGGTAGTAAAAGACCTAGGGGTACTAATATCTGAAAACCTAAAAACTTCCGACCAATGTATAGCAGCTGCAAATAAGGCAAACATAGCATTGGGCTTTATTAAACGAAAATTTACATATAAACATGAAAACGTAATAGTGCCACTGTTCAAAAGTATGGTGAGGCCCCACCTTGAATATGGTGTGCAGTTCTGGTCACCTATCTGATCAAGGACATTGTAAGACTCGAGTCAGTACAGCGTAGAGCGACGAAGATGATACCCTCATTAAGAAATAAACCATATGAAGAAAGACTTAAACGATTGAACCTGTTCTCATTAAAAAAGAGGAGGTTGAGGGGTCAGCTTATTGAGTGCTTTAAGATACTAAAAGGTTTCGACAAAGTCGATGTAAATGCACTATTCACATTAAAACAATACTAATCAAACTCGCGGAAATGGAATGAAATTAAAAACCAAAAAGGCAAACCTAGATGTCACAAAGAGTTTCTTCACCTACAGTGTGGCGACAGAGTGGAATAAACTACCAGCGAGAGTGGTGGAGAGCGACACAATAAACGCCTTCAAGGGAAGGCTTGACCTCTATCTGCAGAGGGCTGGGGTGATATGAATGGAAAAAAAAAAAAAAAAAAAAAAAAAAAAAAAAAAAAAAAAAAAAAAAAATGTATGTATATGTATGTGTGTGCACTGTACAGTATGTATATATATACTGTATATATATGTGTGTATGTATGTATGTGTATATGTATGTGTATATATATGTATATATATATATGTATATGTATGTAGGTGTATGTGTGTATGTGTATATATGCATATATGCATATTATAGTTTGTAAGGCCAGACTGCCTAGTAAGGACCTTGAGGTCTGTGTGGTCTGTGTATCTATGTAGCTCTATGTAGCTCTATGTAGCTCACCATTATAACCACCGCTATATCCCACTAATCTCCACCATTTTAATTACCATCACTCGGCCCTGCACTCCCGGCATTTGCATAGCCACTAGCAAGCCTTTTCCCTTTAATTCCTGTCCACACCTCTCTCTCTCTCAAGCACGCACACATACGCAGGCGCAACCGAAGAAACACGGTCAGACGAACTCACAAACCATCTCACACACACACACACACCCACACACACCATCACACACACACACATCATCACACACACACACACCATCACACACACACCGACAATATTATCAATTGCATATCTAAACCATCTTTTGTATTTCTTTGTATTCCCGAGTCCCCTTCACACACTCTTTGTATTCCCGAGTCCCCTTCACACTCTTTGTATTCCCGAGTCCCCTTCACACTCTTTGTATTCCCGAGTCCCCTTCACACTCTTTGTATTCCCGAGTCCCCTTCACACTCTTTGTATTCCCGAGTCCCCTTCACACACTCTTTGTATTCCCGAGTCCCCTTCACACTCTTTGTATTCCCGAGTCCCCTTCACACACTCTTTGTATTCCCGAGTCCCCTTCACACACTCTTTGTAGTCCCGAGTCCCCTTCACACACTCTTTGTATTCCCGAGTCCCCTTCACACACTCTTTGTATTTCCGCGGCCCCTTCACACACTCTTTGTATTCCCGAGTCCCCTTCACACACTCTTTGTATTCCCGAGTCCCCTTCACACACTCTTTGTATTCCCGAGTCCCCTTCACACACTCTTTGTATTCCCGAGTCCCCTTCACACACTCTTTGTATTCCCGAGTCCCCTTCACACACTCTTTGTATTCCCGAGTCCCCTTCACACACTCTTTGTATTCCCGAGTCCCCTTCACACACTCTTTGTATTCCCGAGTCCCCTTCACACACTCTTTGTATTCCCGAGTCCCCTTCACACACTCTTTGTATTCCCGAGTCCCCTTCACACACTCTTTGTATTCCCGAGTCCCCTTCACACACTCTTTGTATTCCCGAGTCCCCTTCACACACTCTTTGTACTCCCGAGTCCCCTTCACACACTCTTTGTACTCCCGAGTCCCCTTCACACACTCTTTGTATTCCCGAGTCCCCTTCACACACTCTTTGTATTCCCGAGTCCCCTTCACACACTCTTTGTATTCCCGAGTCCCCTTCACACACTCTTTGTATTCCCGAGTCCCCTTCACACACTCTTTGTATTCCCGAGTCCCCTTCACACACTCTTTGTATTCCCGAGTCCCCTTCACACTCTTTGTATTCCCGAGTCCCCTTCACACACTCTTTGTATTCCCGAGTCCCCTTCACACACTCTTTGTATTCCCGAGTCCCCTTCACACACTCTTTGTAGTCCCGAGTCCCCTTCACACACTCTTTGTATTCCCGAGTCCCCTTCACACACTCTTTGTATTCCCGAGTCCCCTTCACACACTCTTTGTATTCCCGAGTCCCCTTCACACACTCTTTGTATTCCCGAGTCCCCTTCACACACTCTTTGTAGTCCCGAGTCCCCTTCACACACTCTTTGTATTCCCGAGTCCCCTTCACACACTCTTTGTAGTCCCGAGTCCCCTTCACACACTCTTTGTATTCCCGAGTCCCCTTCACACACTCTTTGTATTCCCGAGTCCCCTTCACACACTCTTTGTAGTCCCGAGTCCCCTTCACACACTCTTTGTATTCCCGAGTCCCCTTCACACACTCTTTGTATTCCCGAGTCCCCTTCACACACTCTTTGTATTCCCGAGTCCCCTTCACACACTCTTTGTATTCCCGAGTCCCTTCACACACTCTTTGTATTCCCGAGTCCCCTTCACACACTCTTTGTAGTCCCGAGTCCCCTTCACACACTCTTTGTATTCCCGAGTCCCCTTCACACACTCTTTGTATTCCCGAGTCCCCTTCACACACTCTTTGTAGTCCCGAGTCCCTTCACACACTCTTTGTATTCCCGAGTCCCCTTCACACACTCTTTGTATTCCCGAGTCCCCTTCACACACTCTTTGTATTCCCGAGTCCCCTTCACACACTCTTTGTATTCCCGAGTCCCCTTCACACACTCTTTGTATTCCCGAGTCCCCTTCACACACTCTTTGTATTCCCGAGTCCCCTTCACACACTCTTTGTATTCCCGAGTCCCCTTCACACACTCTTTGTATTCCCGAGTCCCCTTCACACACTCTTTGTATTCCCGAGTCCCCTTCACACACTCTTTGTATTCCCGAGTCCCCTTCACACACTCTTTGTATTCCCGAGTCCCCTTCACACACTCTTTGTATTCCCGAGTCCCCTTCACACACTCTTTGTATTCCCGAGTCCCCTTCACACACTCTTTGTATTCCCGAGTCCCCTTCACACACTCTTTGTATTCCCGAGTCCCCTTCACACACTCTTTGTATTCCCGAGTCCCCTTCACACACTCTTTGTATTCCCGAGTCCCCTTCACACACTATCATTCCAAGAACTGTAATTCCGTTAAGGGGAGGTTTTTAGTTCGTTCCCTAGAATTCCATCAATCTTAAAATTACACATCCTAGACCCCCTTTCAAGATAAATTTGTACATTTTTCGGTAGAAAAATTTCCCGGCTGAAAGCCGGTTCCTCTTAAATTACAGGCTCGCTATCGCTCGCCAGGATAAAATCGACACCTGAATTGCATGAAAGTCTTAATATGGGGTGAACATTCTTAAAATCGCTAAACTAATGGGGAAAACGGTTTATAATATCAAAAGCAATGGGGCTAAACATGAGGGCGAAAGGAGTCAAGATAAAAATCCCTCAAGTGGAGATCTCCCCTTAACCCTTTGAATACCAGCGACGTGTGTTATGTTGTATTGTGGCTATATATATATATATATATATATGTGTATACGATGCTGTGCAGCTTAAGAAGGATGTGTGGTAGTTAAACAAGTTGGATGAGACAATATGAAGCCTTATTATTGCTAGAGGTCCTTCCTAAGCTGAACACAATGGTCTAATAGTTGCCAGAACCTGATAAATGGGACGCCCCTGGTACTGAGTGGGTTAACATACTCCAGACTTCCGTTCTCCTGCCAGGCCATGACACACAATGTCTGCTATATTAAGGGGAGGTTTATAGTTAGTTCCCTAGACCTCCATCAAGCTTAAAATTACACCCTCTAGGCCCCCTTTCAAGATAATTGTGTACATTTTTCGGTAGAAAAATTTCCCGGCCAAAGGCCGGTTCCTCTTAAATTAGAGGCTCGCTATCGCTCGCCAGGAAAACATCGACACCTAAATTGCATGAAAGGTCTTAAAATTGACAGAAATGGGTCGAAAGTTCTTAATTATGGCGCGAATGTCTTAAAATATAGAAAACAATGGGGCTAAACATGAGGGAGAAAGGGGTCCAGAAAAAAAAATCCCTCAAGTGGATATCTCCCCTTAACAGCACTGGCTCTGTTGTTTAATGGGTTGATAAATAAATATACTATATATATATATATTTGTCCTTGCTTGTTGCTTGCTCTCCTTTTAAAGGCTTTCAATTGCATTAGTGTCATACAGAAAACTCCTATATATTAATTTTACTATAATTATAATTATTTTCTCCGTAATATCCTTAATCATACTCATGGTCTCCAGCTCTCTATGGCTTGTATCTATTCGGCCCCATTCAGCCTACTGTTTTAAGACGTTTACCCACATCCAGGTGTCAATATTTTCCTGGCGAGCGGTAGCGAGCCAGCATATATATATATATTTGTTTTGACAGCAAGCTAAATTTTTACATTTTTCGATAGAAAAATGTCTCCGGCGAAGCCGGATTTGTCCATACAATGCTGGCTCGCTATCGCTCGCCAGGAAGAAATCGACACCTGGATGGGGATAAACGTCTTAAAAAAGTTGGCTGAATGGGGCCGAATGGATAGGCTACAAGCCAAGGAAAGAGAGAAAAGGAGAGAAAGATAAAAAAAAAAGCCGGTGACCCCCTTAAACGAAAAATCATAAGTCCAACAACAGCATCTCATCTAAGACTGGCGGCGGCATGCTTACTATAAACTGGAGCGGGGCATTCATCTGTCTATAGCTGCTCATGAGTCTATAGCTGCTCATGAGTCTATAGCTGCTCATGAGTCTATAGCTGCTCATGAGTCTATAGCTGTTCATGAGTCTATAGCTGCTCAGGAGTCTATAGCTGCTCATGAGTCTATAGCTGCTCATGATTCTATAGCTGCTCATGAGTCTATAGCTGCTCATGATTCTATAGCTGCTCATGATTCTATAGCTGCTCATGAGTCTATAGCTGCTCATGAGTCTATAGCTGCTCATGAGTCTATAGCTGCTCATGAGTCTATAGCTGCTCATGAGTCTATAGCTGCTCATGAGTCTATAGCTGCTCATGAGTCTATAGCTGCTCATGAGTCTATAGCTGCTCATGAGTCTATAGCTGCTCATGAGTCTATAGCTGCTCATGTAATAAATAGCCACTACTTTCAATGATAGATTCGACAATTTTTGATCAGCAGCCGAGGCAATACAACAATCCAGGACATGCCACTCCACATACTCTCCACACTAACCTCTCCACATACCTCCACCAAGCACAACTCCACATCATACATATCTACTTCAGCCATTTATATCGTCATACTTCATTAATTTACACTTACGCATCTACTCATAAGCTTTGACTTCGTGCATAATAGAGAGCCACATCTTTCCACTTTAATGTTTACTTTACTTTACTTCTTGGTTACTTTACTCATATGTATACTGTATACTACTCATATGTATACTGTATACTACTCATATGTATACTGTATACTATTCATATGTATACTGTATACTGTATACTACTCATATGTATACTGTATACTATTCATATGTATACTGTATACTGTATACTACTCATATGTATACTGTATACTACTCATATGTATACTGTATACTATTCATATGTATACTGTATACTACTCATATGTATACTGTATACTACTCATATGTATGCTGTATACTACTCATATGTATACTGTATACTATTCATATGTATACTGTATACTACTCATATGTATACTGTATACTACTCATATGTATACTGTATACTACTCATATGTATACTACTCATATGTATACTGTATACTACTCATATGTCTACTCCAATCATCTTAATTCAACAACCAAATCAACTCACTCTTGCACTGGTTATGGTCTAGCCTTTGACTCCATACATCTCTACTCCACATTCTTGCACTATATACTCAAGCCTTTCATCACATACTTATCTACTCCTCCAATGTCTACTCCAAACACCTAAAATCCACATTCTCCACTCTCTCTTGACTCAGCACATTTCTACTCCACATTTTAAACTTATTTTTGCACTACGGTATATACTCACGCCATTCATCCCATACTTATCTACTCCAGTCCTCTAAACTCCCCATTCTCCACTCACTGTTGACTCCATACGTGTCTACTCCATACTCATTACTTATCTACTCCACCAAAATCTACTCCAGTCATCTAAACTGCTCATTCTCCACTCACTCTTGCACTTCATGCCCTGGCCCTTGACTCCGTGCATCATGGAGCCACAATGGTCGCAGAAAGTGGGCGTGGTGTACGTGGCATCCTCCCAGTGGTGGTTGAGATGGTCCACATTCTGGTGACGTCACGGAGGTAAACAAACACGCCAAAGGGACCGTTAGTGTATAAATAATAAGGAAAACAATAAACAAACGCACCAAAGGGACCGTTAGTGTATAAATAATAAGGAAAACAATAAACAAACGCACCAAAGGGACCGTTAGTGTATAAATAATAAGGAAAACAATAAACAAACGCACCAAAGGGACCGTTAATGTATAAATAATAAGGAAAACAATAAGTAATGTGGAGGCGAAGTAACGAGAATATGAAGAAAGCAAGTGATTAAACATATAAGTAAATCAATAAATATATAAATACAAATAAATAAGCAACAGAGGGACCGTCAGTGTAGAGACGCACAAAAGTAAATAAAGGCGATCGATAAAAACATACAATAAATAAATGCAAAATAAAAAAATTAAACACATAAATTTAGATGCACAAATTCCACAGATAGGGAACGTTAATGCAAAGAGTGAAAACGGGGACAATTGATGGATATCGTAAACAAATGAACAAAATAAAGCATCCACACACATATAAAAGTATCAGACAAAAATGGTATTATATTGGACATAATATATGGAAACACACATACGAAAACACACCCGGAACATAACAAAGAACACATATAACACAAGAAAAACATATAACATAATTAGTATAAAGAACAATGCAGTTATAAGACATGAGCAGAACGGATAACAATAATCAATAGGACAAATAATTAAGAATGTTAGCAAAATGCAATTAATCAAAAGGGTATGTATAAAAGAACGAAATATATACAAGATTAGAGTTATATACAGACAGAATGATTACACAAACGAAAGAATAGTGAAAATACCCAAATAAACGAAAATCCAATAAATTATGCACACAATTGCAGAGTAATTTCAAAAATAGAAAATATTACAAAGCAAAAAAAAAAAAAAAACGAGAGCATTACGAACATAATATTGAATAAGAAAACAAACAAAATAATAAGCAAACAAAAAATAATCAGGGAAATGGAGAGAACGAACGTGGAAATGAGAAATAAAGAAACAAAAACAAGCAAAAAGCAAAATAACCAAGGCCCAAAATTAAATCAAAGGAAAATAAAAAGTAAAAAATAACAATGATACGAAACCAAGAGAGTAATTAGAAAAATATCAAACAAAAAGTGGCCAAAACAATAAAAACAACATAATACAAGAAGAGGAAATAAATTAAACACAAATAATAAAGAGGAAATAGATTAAACACAAATAATAAAGAGGAAATAGATTAAAAAAAAAAAAAAAAAAAAAAAAAAAAAAAAAAAAAAAAAAAAAAAGAGAGTCAACCCAACCCAACGATGCCAAGAGGTCCGGTTCAGACATGCAAGAGAAAGAGAGAAGAGGAAAGAGGAATTAAAGAGGAGCAAGAGGAAGACAACAACAACAACAACAACAAACACATGATCAAAACAATTTAGGCAGAGTCACAACAGGCGATTTTTCTGGGGTTTTTCAGATTTTTTTTTTTTTTCCTGGCAATACTTTTTGCCTTTATATATATATATATATATATATATATATATATATATATATATATGTGTGGAATTAATTCTGGAAATATTTAGGGTAATATTGCTTTCATATCGGCAAGTAGATTAAAGGTAGATTTTTTGGGGAGGCTATATTCTAGCAAAGCCGTCAGGACAGAATTGCCGAATGTATGCCAAGAAAAAGTAATCAGAAAAATGAACCAGAATAGACAATGCCATAAAAAGGCCGCATAAAAGAGCAGAAAAAACGCCCGTGTGACTCAGAAGTAAAGCAGATTGAGGACCCTTGAGTGAACAGAGATAGGACCATGGCATGTGTGTTTACAGTTGTCCATATTGCCAACTACCAATTAAGTTTATATGAATGTCTATACTGATGATAAAATGTATAATGGGAGACGTTTAACCCCTTCAGTATGTCCCACACTGACATACACAATTGCACAACGTATTTAATGCAAAAACACCACAACATATTATTGCTTTCAGAGTGTGGCTATGTTTACCAATATAGTATATAGTATTAAGTATTCACTTTGGATTTCAATCGCTACACAATTGTTTTCCGATCTCTGGTATTGAAGGTGTTGTATTCTTAAAGATTAAGGTATGACTCGCTCGCCCCTTCGATGTGGGAAGGGGAGAGTGAGAACCTTCCCATATTTATGACTGTACACAGATTCATATGATGGGGGATAATCTCAATGAACTATAGTGTTAAGGGGAGCTTTGTATTAATTTAGTTAAGAAAATGTTAAATTAGGTAATTCAATGGCTTTGTATATATATATATATATATATATATAAGATATTAAGTAATACATTGATCCGGAGATCGCCAATAAACAATTAAGCATTTTCAGGAATTCAATTACTGGAAAAAAGATTACCGCGAATGGTTCTTTGAAACACAATGTGTATTATTATGGTTAACCATTATATAGTCATACCAATAAAACTGTGTGTTGATGGTAAAACTCTGATTAAACAATGTACATCAACATTACCCAAAGAAATTAACTTGAACAGAAAAAATAAATAAAGCGGAGGGTTAGAAAACACATATAATAACAACACGAGACTTAAGAGGGTGGGGGGGTACTCCCTAGAACTCTATCGATAGAACATCCCAAATACCCCCTTCGAGATCATTTTGTACATTTCTTGGTAAAAAAATGTCCCGGCCAATGACCGGTTCCTCCTAGATCACCAGGAACAAAAAGACACCTAAATGTCACGAAAGGTTTAAATAATAACAACGGAATAGGGCGAAAGGTCTTAAAATCACCAAACTAATGGGGTGAACGTCTCAAAACTTTAAAACTAATGGGGTTATTCTTGAGAGAGAAAGGCGTCCAGAGGGGGGGAAAATAACCTTAAAACAATATTAAGCACATGGAGAACTGTAACATTGTATCGAGCAACATCAAATATAAAACAAATAATGATAATGAACAAATACATAAATACATAAATACATAAATAAATAAATATAAATGAAATAAATACATAATGAATAACTAATACAATAACATGAAATATAGACATGTATTAATATAGGAGTAAACGGTTTATAACACACAAGGTAACAATAGTTTTTGTTTTAAAATCATAAGCTTAAAGAAAGGGAGAATAAATAATCAATAGAGAATAAACCCATTTATATATAAACAACAAACCAAAATAACTGAAGACCATTTGGTGATGGGCTGGTCTATCAGAGTGAGAACTGAGCGATCTCTGCCATACCCATAGCTTACTCTGACTGTTCCTTTTACTTGTATATTTTCTAGATCTCAAGTGACGGCGTCTCTTCCGTGGATTGACCTCCCAATCTACCAAGATTGGAAGCCAAAGTGTCACATTTTTCCTTTGCCCCTCAACTTTCTCTTCATAAATGCTGAGGGGCACAGGGCCCTGGGTGGGGCTTTGGTTTCCCGGGCGTTTCCGCACCCTCCTCGGCTCACCGCCATGGAGTGGCTTCGGTCACCCAGGCTTTATTGTGGTTAGCAGGGAGGGTTCTGTGGGGGGCGCTCGGTTATGGCCATGGCCTTGCTCGGGGCCTTGGGGCTGTTCGGCCAGGCAGCTTGGGGAACAACAACAACAACAACTGAAGACCATTTGTTGACCTTAAACCCATCTTAAACGAGAGAACTTACCTTTTAAATATAAAGGATATATATATATACACTCACGAACTTAAATTAAAAAGATTAGGCAATGTAAGCAAAAGAGAAGAATCTGAATAAAGAACACAAACCAAATAAATATATACACTTATTAAGTATACAACATAAACAAACAATTATAAAGTTACCCAGAGAAGAAGAGACATCAACTCGAGAATGTTTAACAATATAAGATATGAGAAAACCAGTAAACATGAGAAAACTTACCTAAAACCAGAAGAAAGTTAGTAGAGAAGAGAATGACTTACCTATACACAAGCAAACTAAATCTGAGAACGGTTATGGTACCTACAAAAGAAAGACATTGCAGAAAATAATCAACCTATGCTTGAATTATCGCTATAGACAGAGGAGAAAGCTTGTTTACGAATATATTATTTAACAACAAAAGCGATCACATTATTTAAGCAACAACCAACAACTGGAAACCTACCCACATAAACATAATCAACCAGCAAGAATAAAAGTGACATAGACCTACAACCACACACATTTAACAAATACAAACTTACCATGATCATAATGTGCAAGTAGTTGAGACGCCACGGTGTGAACAAAAATAAACGTACACAAACCTACGACATACAGGAGCCCAACTAAGTTCTGCAACACAATATTAAGGTATATGGATAATATGGCATCCATTCCTAGTTACCACTCCCGTCCCAAGACTGGTGCTGATTCCTTATATCTGGAAAATAGCACACAGGCTTTGGACATGAGTGGTAACAAGGCAGAAATGCCAGAATATCCAAATGCTTTGATATTTTGTTGCAAAACTTAGTTGGGCTACTGTAAATAAACCTTAGACGTACATAAACCTTTAACACACACAAACCTTCCAACGTAACACCAGATAGGATAACGAAAAAGGAACAAACACTTCTACCCTTTTCATTACTTGCAACAATAAAGTGGAAGGTGAGATTGTTATATAAACGAAAAGGCAGATAAGCAAAACAAGGCCAACTGAAACAATTAATATATATATATATATATATATATATATATATATATATATATATATATATATATATATATATACTTCACAAAAAAGTCATACAAATTATGTATAGAATGGTAAATGAACATAAAATGAACACCAAAAGGAACACAACATGAAACAGCAAATTCTCACCAGCAGTCTTCATAGGGTTACAATACCTTCATCCCAGGACAGACACCACAGGAAACAAATGGATGCAGAGTTGTCACTACAAAACTTGCACGAGCTAATGATCCAAATAATACTCTACACCACCATGCACTGCAATCGATTGGATTTCAGCTGACGGTAAATCGAATCCTTTATCGATACCTTTTGGAAAACTAGGAAACTACTATATCTTTGCATGATGTAAATACCCGGTTTTCATCATAAACAACACATTTGGCTTCAACATCTTCGTCATAACTGATCAATTAAGGTGAATAGATTGCAATTTAACGCCAGCTGAAAATAAATAGACTGTAGCTATCATGCACATGTTATAACACCCAACAACTCATGCATTTAACACCATGCACTTTGACACCTCACAAGCCAAAGGTTCGAGCCATAAGCATGCACTAGCTCATAAGGTTCGAGCCATAAGCATGCACTAGCTCATAAGGTTTGCGACATAAACATGCACTAGCTCATAAGGTTCGAGCCATAAGCATGCACATGCTCATAAGGTTTGAGCCATAAGCATGCACAAGCTCATAAGGTTCGAGCCATAAGCATGCACAAGCTCATAAGCCATATGTAAGCACAGTTCAAAACATTACACCTTCACAAATTTAACTTTATTCTCCTCTCTAGAAGAAACAATAAAGAATAGTTTCCATACAAGTGATAAGAGGTTGAATATATAGTTTTTGGTCATATATGTTTGGAAATAATATAGAGTTAAAGCCAGAGATCAAATTAAAGTTGAAATTTGAGAAGTGGTTACATTACCACTAGTAGTACCGTAATTCAGGCACTATGCTAAGCATGCACAAACGTAAACAACACGAAAGTCACCACTCCAGCAATACCACCATTTTGACTATAATTCAACAACACCAATCAGATTCAGATTCAGGTTCACGTGTCATACCTCAAATGATATCAATATGGTTAAGTCCACCATGACGATACGAATGAGGCCCGGTATTGTTTAGCTGTATGATCAGGTAAGATTTAAGGGTTCTGAATCGTCATAGGTAGGGTCTGAATTTGGAATAATATCAGGCAAGATTAATACCTCAGACTTGTGAAAGACAAAATTTTGGTTAGCTATATATAAGATGTATTAAGTTAGGGCCAGGATTCGAACCTAGACAGGCCGGTGCTCTGTCTGTTAGACCAGAATGTGACCAAATCCCATCCCGCGTGAGTGGAAAGCTTTTCTTAATCGAAATCCAACTGTCCAAAGCATGACAAATAAACAATGTATTTAAGTATTTCAAATGACTTAGGAGAAACTAAGTCATTTGAAATACTTAAATATATTGTAATTTCGGTGGTGTTTTCACTTGTAATAATGTTATGTAGTGAACTTTAAGACCGGTGACGATAACACTGTTGTGGTGACTTTGTGTATACGACTCTCTGTGATGACCCTACCTTCGCAGCGCATGCCCTGGTGTATGATCCCGTAGAGCAAGGAGCCGCAGTGGTCGCAGAAGGTAGGTGAGGCATACGTCTGGATCCGGAACTTATGCTTGGTACGGGTATCCTATAGGGTCGGTAGGGTCAGGGGGGGAGGGAGAGAGAGGGCGCTAGTGTAATGTACAGGCAGTAGTACGGTATTTAAGCTTACTCTATAGTTTGGCAGGATAGGTTATGGCACAGCTTTTATAGATTGGCTATAGGATATGGCAAGGTATAGTAACTCATTAACCACTTGAGTATCTAAGACGTATTTCACATTTTATTCTGGGTTTCATTAGACGATTGCATACAGTATAGGATTGATCTCTATAAATCGATGGGAAATAACTATCTCAATTGACCTACTAACAACCACAATATCTTCCTAAGCTGAATAAAACCGTTTAACAATAGCCAGAACTAAATTAAATAATAGCATACGTCATAATATACTCAAATGGATAAAGAATAGGAACTAGATATTTTAAAGCTCTTCAAGAGCCTTTTATTATAATGAAACCCATATATTTATTTAGACTGGCAGATGGTACAATCTGATACCACAGTTTCTACCCCATGCATACAAATTCTTGGACTTCACATATTTCTAGTTATGGAAGTACATCTCTGGAAACGAATTTATGAATATAATTGTCTATAAATCAACTACGAAACTGTATATGCTATTTATTGTTAAGCTAGTTCTATCCATAAATCAATCCAGATAGATATAATTGCATAGAGAAAAACTAAAGGTGTCCACGAATTCTCCTGAGTGAGTTAGAGACTATGATATCCTAGTGTACTACGGCAGAGCAATCACTCATACCAGCCTCTTTGCTGCACTGGATATGTGGTTACGACTGATCGCTTGAGCTTTGGGGTTATTATTCATGCAGTACAAGTGTAATGAAAATAGCAAGGGTATTATTATGACATCTGTGTGGGTTTAAGATAAAATACTGGATGTTAGTATAATACATATTAAATACTGGATGTTAGTACAATACATATTAAATCACAATATGTTTTCCCACTATAGGGATTTGAACAGACCTAATATTCCGTAATAATTACAAAATCCAGACTAACAAGTGTTAGAAGGACATATCCATAACAAAATATGCTGTGATATAACTTATTTTGCCAACTGTACCAACTTAAGTTACCTACTTATAATTTACTGGATAACAATGCATACTTAGGTTCTACTGGCTTTAGTCGCGACGGACTACTGGCTTAAGGCCGATTCACACTAGTCATCACAGCACCAGCACGTCACGTCACGTAACCGTTCCGTCAACCGTGCCGTGCCGTGCCGTGCCGTGCATAATCAACGGCCGAGCAGGTATGGCGCCTCATAGGTTATCCTATAAAAACACTTCTACAGCACCATCACGTCACGTCCAAATGTTCTTCCCGAGAAACCGTGAAGTGATGAAACGGATACGAGCCGTGTCCGTGATGGTGATGTGATGTTTGGTGTGAACAGGTCCATTCGATTACATGTACGGTAAGACATTTTGACGGAACGGTGACGTGACATGATGTGATGGTGACGTGATAACTAGTGTGAATCGGCCTTAAACCGGCGCCACACGAGTAGCTAACCAAGGGATGTTTTGGAGTCCTAGTATCGGAGTCCTAGTATCGGAGTCAAATATATACTGAATTAAAGTCTGTCATCTGTTTTTTATTTAACCTCTATTATTACAACATTTGGAATAATGGTGCTAATAATCTTGAACGAATATATATTTCAAGATTAAATTACAGAGATCGATACAAATATAATAAGATCAATTACTACGGATTCTAGACTCCGACAAAATACCCCGATAAGCTTCCCCATGTGACCTTGGACTTTACGATACCTACAGTAACCTACAATACTTGAACCTACTGGCTTAAGATACCTCAGTTTACAGAACCTACTACAGTCTATTCATATTAACGAGTCTTGAAATAGGCTACAGGGTGAGCCAATGTAATCCATACATAAGAGACATTATTTTGTTTCTAACAAACTGTAACTTAATTGACTAAATATGCTGTAATTTCCAGTTTGCCGCACATATTCTAATCGGTTGGGGTCGTGATTTGGCAGCGCTTCACCCACTTCCCCGGACCCCCTCCTTCCCTTCCACTATTGGTAGGAGGTGGAATGAGGGAGGGGGGTTGGGGAAGTGGGTGCGGCGCTGCCAAGTTACCATTTGCTGGGATGGTTGACAATGGAATATGTGCGGTGAACTGTACATGGTTGCCTTTACTTTATAAACACATTCGGATACGCCTTTCCCGATCATGGCGGGCACCTCAAGACCATCGTGTCCCAACTAAAGACACTAAACAGAAAATCACCTGAAGGAACGAATTTGGTTAAGCCATTACTCGCATAACACCAGGTGTGTTAGTTCGAGTTAGTGACCCGTACGTAGCTTCTTGTAATTCACGGAGGGCTGGAACAAACAGGCTGCATTTTCCCACGCTAATTTACTGTTTGCCTCTTCCTAAGTAGTAGAAATATAAGGTCCATTGTTCAAGTCCTTCTCGACGAGAGGTTGTGAGAAAGCAATTCTAGATTTATGATTATTAATAGACTATAGTTTCAATTCCTCGGGAGAAATTCCTCGTTTACGGAACATAATTAAAGCCTAATTAGATCCAATTGTTTATTATACCTTTCTAGAAGCTAAAACGGCGTCACAAGGGCATGTTTTCGGAGTTTTCAACAAGCCAATATCCATTTCTTTTTTTTAATACATGAAAGTCAGTCACACCGATCGATTAATTACTTTAGTAGTTGGTGATGATGACGATTAAACATGTATCAGCTAACTGAAGGACAACTCAGCGGAAATGTGGTGAATTTGATAACCGGAATCAGTAGCAGGCTAGAAAAAATGCCGAAAAACACTACATTGTCATATTAGAACTCACTATGTCTATTCTTAATGACGGGTCTAGACAATCCGACCCTAAATCTCTCATAACTCGAAAAGGACTTAGTTATCCATCGGACATGACTGTATAATATTTGATATGATTCGACCGATATCTACTGTAGGTGTTGACATCTACAACCCATTTGCTCCAGCCCTCCCTAAGTTACAAGAGGCTATATACAGTACACACATTATAAGCTTAACCCCTTCTGCAACTGCGACGTCTTTTTCATTCTTTTCTTGCTATATTTAGACGGTACCGGTACTGAGAACTATACTCGGTTTAGAAGGTACCGGTACTGAGAACTATACTCGGTTTAGACGGTACCGGTACTGAGAACTATACTCGGTTTAGAAGGTACCGGTACTGAGAACTATACTCGGTTTAGACGGTACCGGTACTGAGAACTATACTCGGTTTAGAAGGTACCGGTACTGAGAACTATACTCGGTTTAGACGGTACCGGTACTGAGAACTATACTCGGTTTAGACGGTACCGGTACTGATAACTATACTCGGTTTAGACGGTACCGGTACTGAGAACTATACTCGGTTTAGACGGTACCGGTACTGATAACTATACTCGGTTTAGAAGGTACCGGTACTGAGAACTATACTCGGTTTAAACGGTACCGGTACTGAGAACTATACTCGGTTTAGACGGTACCGGTACTGATAACTATACTCGGTTTAGACGGTACCGGTACTGACAACTATACTCGGTTTAGACGGTACCGATACTGAGAACTATACTCGGTTTAGAAGGTACCGGTACTGAGAACTATACTCGGTTTAAACGGTACCGGTACTGAGAACTATACTCGGTTTAGACGGTACCGGTACTGAGAACTATACTCGGTTTAGACGGTACCGGTACTGAGAACTATACTCGGTTTAGACGGTACCGGTACTGATAACTATACTCGGTTTAGACGGTACCGGTACTGAGAACTATACTCGGTTTAGAAGGTACCGGTACTGAGAACTATACTCGGTTTAGACGGTACCGGTACTGAGAACTATACTCGGTTTAGACGGTACCGGTACTGAGAACTATACTCGGTTTAGACGGTACCGGTACTGAGAACTATACTCGGTTTAGACGGTACCGGTACTGAGAACTATACTCGGTTTAGACGGTACCGGTACTGAGAACTATACTCGGTTTAGACGGTACCGGTACTGAGAACTATACTCGGTTTAGAAGGTACCGGTACTGAGAACTATACTCGGTTTAGACGGTACCGGTACTGAGAACTATACTCGGTTTAGACGGTACCGGTACTGAGAACTATACTCGGTTTAGACGGTACCGGTACTGAGAACTATACTCGGTTTAGACGGTACCGGTACTGAGAACTATACTCGGTTTAGACGGTACCGGCACTGAGAACTATACTCGGTTTAGACGGTACCGGTACTGAGAACTATACTCGGTTTAGAGGGTACCGGTACTGATAACTATACTCGGTTTAGACGGTACCGGTACTGATAACTATACTCGGTTTAGACGGTACCGGTACTGATAACTATACTCGGTTTAGACGGTACCGGTACTGAGAACTATACTCGGTTTAGACGGTACCGGTACTGATAACTATACTCGGTTTAGACGGTACCGGTACTGATAACTATACTCGGTTTAGACGGTACCGGTACTGAGAACTATACTCGGTTTAGACGGTAACGGTACTGAGAACTATACTCGGTTTAGACGGTACCGGTACTGAGAACTATACTCGGTTTAGACGGTAACGGTACTGAGAACTATACTCGGTTTAGAAGGTACCGGTACTGAGAACTATACTCGGTTTAGACGGTACCGGTACTGAGAACTATACTCGGTTTAATTTCATCTGACGGTAAATTATATCCCTTAGCAACTGACTTCTCGATAATTAACGGAAAAATCAGAAACTATGTCTCTGCATCATGTTAAGACCAAGCTCATACAATTAGCACCATATTTCACTTCAAAATCGTCAAAACAACAGTGGAATCTTGATGGGAACTTTGTAATTTACTGCCAGTTGAAAAGGAACAGACTATAAGTGGCTGGCAATTCTCCCTAACTAATAATCCCTTCAGCACCATCACGTCTCTTTACCTTTGACTCTGGCTAAAACTAGACGATTTTATGCTGTTTAACAAGGACCTGTGTTACTAAGAGGGTTTATTGGGATCCTATTTACCCAACTGAGTCGTATAGGTAGAATTTAAACTAAAGAAAATCGTCTAATGTTAACCAGAATAAGACCAGAATTACGTCATCGTGCTGAAGGGGTTAAGAATCGACTTGTTATAGGAGTTCATTTACATTTTGCATAGTTATGGTACCTACTGATACGATTACACATCTTCATACATTATTTATAGATAATTTACAGAATTCGTCAATGCAAAGTGATAAGTTTTATGTCTGATTAATGGAACCCACCTCGCTTTTTTTGTCTCTTTCTCTCCCTCTCTCTTTGGCTTGTATCCATTCGGCCTCATTCAGCCTACTTTAAGACGTTTACCCCCATCCAGGTGTCAATATTTTCCTGGCGAGCGGTAGCAAGCCAGCATATATATATTTTTGTTTTGACAGCAAGCTAAATTTGTAAATTTTTCGATAGAAAAATGTCTCGGGCGAAGCCGGATTTCTCCATACAATGCTGGCCAGCAAGAAATCGACACCTGGATGGGGATAAACGTCTTAAAACAGTTGGCTGACTGGGGCCCAATGGATACAATCCAGGGAAAGAGAAAAAAGGAGAGAAAGATAAAAAAAAAAAAAACGGTAACCCCCCTTAATATGAAATATACCTTGTTCATTTTAGTGAGGCCAGTAACCCTCATCACTAAGCTTTATAACTCAAACAACGACCGGAGTAATCCAGCTAATATTTCTACCACTGTGGAAATGGACAGCTCATTTGCTCTAGCCCTTCTTGAGTTACAGAGGTTAGGGGTCTGGGTGTTTGGCCTAGCTATAATGAATGGACTATAGAGATATTTAGGAGATATTTAACCCCTTCTGTACCGGCGACGTCTTTTTCGTGTTATTCTTGCTCTAGCTAGACGACTTTGTGTAGTTTAAGAGGGATCTGAGGTAGTAAAAAGGGTTAAGTGAGATAGTTAATTGCTGGAGGCCTTTTATATACAGAATGAAATCGTATAGCAGTAGCCAGATTAAAGCTAGAATAACGACGCCGGTATAGAAGGGGTTGAACGGCTTTGATGTATAATATTGTGGGAGGTAATATTTCTCTATTGTGTGGGAGGTAATTCATTCTGGGAACCTGTGATGTCAACACTCGGCTTTCATTACACGACCCCATACTTCACGTAGCTATAATCCAAAACAAATTACGGAGAGATCAAAGAGCCGACAAAATACGCTATCTACTCAACCACAACTAATCCTATGTTACCGACCTAAGATCAAAAGAAGCCATTAAGGGGAGATAGTTCCGCTTGAGGGGTATTTTATTATTGGCCCCTTTCTCTCTCATGTTTAGCCCCATTGTTTTTGAGATTTTAAGGCGATCACCCCATTAGTTTGGTGATTTTTAGAACTTTCGACCTATTTATGTCAATTTTAAGACCTTTCGTATCATTTAGGTGTCGATTTTTTTCCTGGCGAGCGATAGCGAGCCTGTAATTTTAAGAGTAACCGGCCTTCGGCCAGGACATGTTTCTACCGAAAAATGTACAAACATATCTGAAAGGGGGCTTAGTGTTTTTACAGCTTAATGGAGGTCTAGGGAGGAAACTAAAAAATAATAAATAGATAAAACAATAAGCAAATAAATAGATAAATAAATAGATAAATAAATAGATAAATAAATAGATAAATAAATAGATAAATAAATAGATAAATAAATGGATAAATAAATAGATAAATAAATAGATAAATAAATGGATAAATAAATAGATAAAACAATGAACAAATAAATACGTCCATCCCCCTTAATGCCTGAAGCCGTAAACAGTCTCCCGCTCAAGGCCATTCAAAGAAGAGCTCAATAAAGTATATACCAGATCAGAGAGTAATCCAGCTGGCTCTCACAAACACCTCCTCCACCACCTATCCATTCCACTACAGTAAACAAGCACACCACTCTTCTTTCCAATACTTTCACCCCGACAAATTTGGCTCTCTCACTCGTTCAGCTTTGGGGGAAACACTTGTTAAAGGCACTTTTGCCTTTTGTCTCCTTCAAGCACATAGACAAATCAATACTGGACTGGTTTTGGGCAGCAAGATGTGCGGTTAACAAATGTAACCAACCACTAAAACTGTCCACAAATACTCTCTGTGAGGCGTTTCCTAAGCTGAATAAAATTTCTTCAGTACTCCCAGAAAGAAAGAAATATATTGAATAATCGACCAAAAAATGTACTCTTTCCCCTTAAAAAAATCGCCTGGTACTAACTGGAACACATCAAATAAATCGCCTGGTACTAACTGGAACACATCAAATAAATCGCCTGGTACTAACTGGAACACATCAAATAAATCGCCTGGTACTAACTGGAACACATCAAATAAATCGCCTGGTACTAACTGGAACACATCAAATAAATCGCCTGGTACTAACTGGAACACATCAAATAAATCGCCTGGTACTAACTGGAACACATCAAATAAATCGCCTGGTACTAACTGGAACACATCAAATAAATCGCCTGGTACTAACTGGATAAATAAGGCCTTGACATTCAAATTTCTAATAGGATTGCTTTTACCATTGGGTAATTATTTTGATGCTAAGCTTAATTAAATAGGATCGACGCTTCAACAATCGTCATCGTTAATTATTTGAACTTTGCAATATGACTTCGGCGTTATATAAATGGATTATAAAAATATATATATAGAACTTATTTACGTAATTATTTAGATCTGTGTTTTAAGCAACGTGTTCGTGTATTATTCTTTATTATAATTTATCACTCACTCACTCATTCACACACACACACACACACACACACACACACACACACTCAAACTGACTCACTCTCACTCACACACACACACACACTCAAACGGACTCAACTCTCACTCACTCTCTCCCTCAAACCTGCCTATCTTCCTCAAGCTCTCACTATCCTCTTTCTGCTCTTCGTGTCACTCATCTCTCGCTCTTTAACTCTCTCTCTCTCTCTCTCTCTCTCTCTCTCTCTCTCTCTCTCTCTCTCTCTCTCTCTCTTTATTGTATTCATGTTCATCTATCTCTTCCTTCTGTTCCTTATATTATTTCTTTCCCTCTTCCTCTTCTTTCTTTTTTCTTTCTCCTCCTTCTTCCCTCTCTCTCTCTCTCTCTCTCTCTCTCTCTCTCTCTCTCTCTCTCTCAACCACTCTAAACCACTGTTTGGACACTTGATCCTCAGTGTTTTGGAGGACAAGCAGCCTAGAAGGGTCACTAGACCTGTTGTTGCTTGGTTTCCTTTGTACTCCTTTGTACTCTCGCTCTCTCTCTCTCTCTCTCTCTCTCTCTCTCTTTAACCTCTCGCTTTAAGCCTTTTTCACTTCTACTCCTCCGCCTCCTCTTCGTATGCCTTCTCTCTCTCTCTCACAACTCCTCTATTTTCTCCCTTCCTCCTTCTCTCCTTTAGCCTCGGTTTCTCTCTTTCCCTTTCTCTTTCTCATTCTTCATATTCCGTCCTGTTCTCTCTCTAATGTTATCTTTTATCTACTCTCTTTCTCTTCTCTATATTACCCTGTCCCTCATCCTCTCTCTCTCTCTCTCTCCTGTGTTTCTCCTTATTTATCTTCCTCCTCTTCCTCTCTTTGTTTTCTCTCTCTCTCTCTCTCTCTCTCTCTCTCTCTCCTGTGTTTCTCTTTATTTATCCTCCTCTTCCTCTCTTTGTTCTCTCTCTTTCTCTCTCTCCCACATCTTCTCTCGATCTCCCCCCCCCCCCCCCCACCAGTTCAGTTGCCATGACTCTTACCTCCCCCCCCCAAACTGCCCCCCCCCCCCCCCCTCTCCTCTCTCTCTCTCTCTTCCCATGCGCCCCCTTCATCCTGTCAGCCAATCAGAGGCCTCGGCGTGACCTCGCAACAGCCAATCACAGCCCGGGATTCGCCGCTCCCAACACTTTCTTCGTAATAAATGGAGCAACTCGATTTTATTTCTTTATTCCAATCAATTCATTTTTGTTCTTCTGTATATCTATTTTTGTGTGAGGATTGGTTGGGTTCGGATTCTCTGTTGCATTCCTTTGTAAAAAAATATATGTGTATTAAATGGCTAGAAATTGACTTTATGCTTTCTGTGTCGTGGAATTGACCACTTGCGATGTTTAGGCTATAAGGAAGTTCGGCCTGTAAACGTGGATATAAAACACATACACAGTAATTATGTAGGTTTCTGATGGATAAATAGTATGTTGAATTTGGTTTTATGTATTTATATAATTACTAAAACTGAAACTCGCAAGTGTCCAATTTACGTTTTGCTACCTAGGCCTCATTGATATGAAGATTGGTTGGGTTCACATTCGCACTTCTTTTTCAACAATTTATTTGTACTACATGGACAGGAGTTCGAGTTTATATTTATAGTCATCAATTTACTAATGCATTCATAATTTCAGAATGCTTTCATTCGGATTATGTTAATTAGCTCTTGTTCAACAATTGTTCATATTAAGTCTTACAAGATCCAATACGCATTTAATTTCTGTTTTCAAGCTATTATTAAACGATTTTATTCAGATTAGGAAGGTTATACGGAATTCAGAGGGTTAAATGAGATCATCTTTACTCATATAATTCCCACAGATCCTTTGCAAGCTATCCAAAATCGTCTAATAACGGCCGGAATAAACTGTCAAAATGTATCATAAATATCTTGAGAGGGTTAAATAGACAGAAGATGGCGCGGAAGTGGTTTGTCCACCTGGTGGTAATTGACCACTGGCGAGTTTTAGGCTATAAGGAAGTTGGAGCCGTAAACATCGATATTAAACAGAAATACAAATATACCGTAGATGTATAATGGATAAAGCGTATATGTTGAATCTAGTTGTATGTATTAATAACGTATATGTTGAATCTAGTTGTATGTATTAATAAATATACTACAACCTCCTTTCAGCTGGTAATTCTGCTAAATATCAATGTAAAAACTCCAACTTCCTTATAGCTTGAATTTCTTAAGTGGTCAATTTACCACTTGCGAGTTTCATGCTTTAAGGAAGTTGGGGCTGTAGACGTGGATATTTACCAGAATTACCTGTTATAATGCGGTTGTAGTATATATAGAAATACGTAAAACCCAATTTAACATACTCTTTAGCCATCAGAAACCTACATATGTTTTGCATTTCTATTTAATATCGATGTCTACGGCTCCAACTTTCTTATAGCCTGAAACTCACAAGTGGCCAACGCTGCTTTTCTATCCATTAGTTTAGGGAAGCAGGAAGTTGTAGGAATCATCCTATAGATATTTGGTTTTAACAACAATATCTTCGTAACCATTGTATACTGTACATTGCCTTGTATGTATGAATGTATGTATATACTCAGGCCCATACCCCATTGGTGGGGGTGGCTAACTCGAGACAGAGCCCGAACAGAGAACAAAATTCAAAGGTTCTAATTCTCAGGGTCCGGGACCACTTTCGTGTTCCCTCGCCCCTTTCTCTGTCTCGATGAATAGGAGAATTTTACAAGGGGAGTACAAAGGAGTACAAAGGAAATCAAGCAACAACAGGTCTAGTGACCCTTCTAGGTTGCTTGTCCTCCAAAACACTGAGGATCAAGTGTCCAAACAGTGGTTTAGAGTGGGTAAGGGAACATTGGAAAGGGAATTACTGCCCTGGAACTAATGTCCGTCGCAGGATTAGGAAGTTAGTAGAGGACAGATGGGTTAGTAACTGAGGGGGGGATAAAATAAAGTTATTCATTTACAAACGCAGTCAGTCGCGGGTTTGATGAGCGATATTTGTCTAGGCGGAGTTTAAATGAATCAACGGTGATGCAGTCTATAACGTTTCGGGGAAGCCCATTCCACAAGTTGACAACTCGATTGAAGAAGAAATTCTTAGATTCGTGCGAGTTAAAAGATTTACCAATAATTTTGCAACCGTTTCCCCGCGTGTAATTAGATTGGTCGATAGTGAAGTACTTACTACAGTTCATATTGTCGATGCCTTTGATGATTTTCAACACTTGAATTAAATCACCTCTTAATCTGCGCTGGGTTAAAGGAAATAGATTTAATTCTCTAAGACGCTCTTCGTATGGTTTGTTCTTTAGGCTAGGTATCATTTTGGTAACTCTACGTTGAACTCGTTCTAGCTTGTTTATATCTTTTTGGTAATAAGGGCACCAGGATTGAACGCAGTATTCCAGAAGAGGGCGGACTAAGGAATTGTAAAGGGTTAGGATAACTTCTTTGGATTTATGCTCAAATGACCCGCCTATAAAGCCAATTATTTTGTTTGCCTTCTTAACAACTTCTGAACATTGTTGACTCGGTTTTAGGTTACTCGATATTGTTACTCCCAGATCGGTTTCTCTGTTTACATTCTTCAGCTGAGTGCCATTCATCGAATAGTTTGCTTTCTCATTTAGGTATCCGACATGTAGTACTTTACATTTATCCGCATTGAAACTCATTTGCCAAATTTTGGGCCCAACATGACAATTTATCTAGATTGTGTTGCATATCGTCAACTTGTTCTTTTGAGAGTACGCTATTTGCAATTTTTGTATCGTCAGCAAATTTTGAGATTGTACAGGTGAGACCCTCATCTATGTCGTTGATGTAAATTAGAAAGATAATTGGTCCTAGTACCGATCCCTGGGGTACCCCGCTACTTACATTGTTCCATTTAGATGCCTTACCGTTTATGACTACCCTTTGCTTTCTGTTGCTGAGCCAATTTCCTATCCATTTCAACACACCGTCTTGTATTCCATGCGCTTTTAGTTTTAGCAGTAAACGTTTGTGGGAAACTTTTTCAAAGGCCTTTTGAAAATCAAGGTATATAATATCTACAGCTTTACTCTCATCGTAGAGGTTGAGGATATCGTGGAAGAAGTCTAAGAGGTTTGTTAAACAGGAACGTTTTTTACGAAAGCTGTGTTGAGTATCTTTAAGTATGTTATTTTCCTCTAAGTGATTTACGAGTCTGTCTCGTATGACCGTTTCTAGCATTTTACATACAATGAGGTTAAGCTAATTGGACGATAGTTACTGGGTAGGGATTTGCTGCCTTTTTTGAATATCGGTGTTACGTTGGCTAGCTTCCACTGATCAGGCATAGTTCCAGACTGCAAAGATTTATTGAATAGTAATGTCAGTGGTTTGGAGAGCTCATCCTTAGCTTCCTTTAGAACTCTAGGCGAGATTGTATCAGGTCCTGGCGTTTTATTTACCTTGAGTTTATCTAAACAATTCAATACTTCTCTCTCTGTAACGGTGATATTGCTTAGAACATCTGAATTATCAATCTGAATCGGCGATGGTGTAGGGATATCACTGAGGTCTTCTGTTGTAAAAACTGATGCAAAGAAGGTATTGAGGGCATTACTCATTTGTACTTCGTCTTTGGTGTATTCTCCATTTTCATCGACTAACGGTCCAACAGTTGAAGTAACTAATTTTTTCTTTCTGATATAACTATAGAATTATTTCGGGTTTGTTTTACTTTGATTCGCAATATGTAACTCTAAGGTCTTTTTACTTTGCTTAATTAACTTTTTGGCTTTGCGTCGTAGCTCTACAAATTTCACCCGTTCTTCGTCATTTTGTGAGGATTTTAATCTATCATTAGCAAATGTTTTAGCAAGCAGGCAGTTTGAAATATCTTTTTCCACCATTTGGGCTTATTATTATGGCCTGGACGCCGTATTTTCGATGGTATGCAGTCTTGCACTGCTTTTAGGTAAGTGGTTTCGAATAACTTCCAAGATGTATTTATGTCGTTATTGTTAATTAAAAAGCTCCAGTCAGTTTCTTTAAACATAGCTCTAAGTTTATGGAATTTTGCTTTCTTGAAATTAGGGACTTTTTCGATGCTACTATTTGGTTCGTTACTAGTAAAGTTTAAAGTGAAAGTTATCGTACGGTGGTCGCTGTTACTGAATTCATCACCAACATTCAAATTCTCTATCAATTCTTCTTTTGTTGCAAGTACAATGTCAAGAACATTATTACCACGGGTCTGAGTTCGAACAAATTGATAAAGCGAACTCTCTTGCAAGTTCGTATACAAGTCATGTCCGGAGTGTGAAGTAAGAGTATCGCCCCACTTGGTCACAGGTAAATTAAAGTCGCCAAAAATTACGGTATCTTGTGAGTTACTTACATCTGCAAATTGTTCGTAAATTTCTCGGTCAGTTTGCACTGATTGAGCTGGAGGTCTGTATATTAACGCAAGTATTATTTTTGTACCTTTATTATTCTTTATTAGCACAAAGGAGGAGGATTCCATAGGCCCCCGCCCCCAAGCTCTTTGTATAATACTCCATTAAATGCAGAAAAGGTAGTAGAAGCTACTGGTAGTTTTATAGTTGCAATACAATAAACTTATATGAATAATGATGCCTATATGACCAAAAACGCATAATAAAAGTGCAATAACTTTTGATTTATTTTAGATGATATTTTCATCAATTTACAAAATGTTGTATAATTCAAAAGATTTGCATAAGTAGATACATCCAAAGGACGATGGGATTTTCAGAATTGTTGTAAGTTTCATATGTTCTGATATGTGATATCTTTGTATCTATGACAATAAAGATGTTTTAAATAGAATAATGGGATATTATAAGGCAACGTATACAATGGTTATGAAGATATTATTTAAACGAAATATCCTTAGAACGATTCACACAACCTTCTGCTTCCCTACACACATGTATAGAAAGGCCGCGTTGCTATTTTCTACCAGCTGGGTGACCGAATTCTGTACCACTCTGTAGAAATTCGATTATATTTGTAATCAGAATCAATTGTTTTTAACCCATTCAGTATCAGGGACGTCCTCTTTATCATATTCTTGAAACTAATAGACGATATTGTTCAGTTTAGGAAAGACCTCTAGCAATAATAAGTGTTCAAACTATCTCAACCAACCCTTTTAACTACCACAGATCCTTCCTAAGCTGCCTTTTTTATCGTCAAAATATAGCTAGGATAAAATATAACACACGTCGCTGGTACTCAAAGGGTTAAAGGTGGTTAGGAATCATATATCGTGTTTCAAATTATTAAACAGATTATTCACTTTTATTGATATGACAATGAATGTGTATGTACTATTGCAATCAACCTTTTAATGGTAATATTCCAGTTTAGGCGCGCCATTATATCTCGAGAAATTTTGCAAGGTTTGCCTTCACTACAGACCTTCTACTGCTTATTGGACTTATTCCTGAGGGCGGAGTTTAAAGTTTGTAATGTATTTAATAGTATTTAATATTGTTTGGCCATTCAATACACCCCACGAAAGGGCAGGGTTGGAAGAAAGAGGACATTGAGGGGAAGAGTACTCGGGAACAAGACAAATTAGATCTAGAAGGCCTGTAGGAAATAAAATCATGAAAATTCGCTCAAGGGGAGGTTTTTAGTTAGCTCCCTAGACCCCCGTCAATATTAAAATAATAGCCCCTTCGAGATCAATGTATACATTTTTCGGTAGAAAAATTTCCCAGTCAAAGGCTGGTTCCTCCTAAATTACAGGCTCGATATCGCTGCGCAGAAGAACAAAAATATGACACCTAAATGGCACGGCAGGTCTTAATATTGATCAAAGAAATCGGGTGAAAGGTCTTAGAATCAACAATGGGCGAACGTCTTACAATCTCAAAACTAATGGGGCTGAACATGAGGGAGAAGGGGGTAGAGAATAACCCAAAACCTGCCCTTGATAACTCAGTGTATTATTGGTTATCCTATCCTCCCAGCCTAACCTTACCGGGGGGAGTCAACCCCCCGCGGACACCCCCCATTGGTAAAACCATTAGGCTCAAATAACCAAATCGTACGCGGTGGTCTAATTAGCACGCACACTCGATAACAGTCCAACTCACAAACAATAGTATAATTAGATTTATACCCCAAGTGTCAAAATGTACAGTCGCGACCTTTAATTATGATACACCTTGCAGCCTCGAATAAATTAAAGGAACCAAAGTAACACAAATATTAGGTACATAATTGAAATTAAAAAGAAGTTTCAATTTGACTCAAAACTGCATCGAATTTCAAATGACTCTGCATTAATGAACGCGACTGTCCCTTAACTATCTTAGAGGTGACACACTGGCTTTATCAATCCGACTCCACTAACTGTGTGTGGGTTTGTCGATGTTGCGTAATAATCAGCCACAGCGTACAAATTGGCTCTTCTGCCCTACCATAGAGGACAAGCAAACTCTCCTAGAAGAAAGTAGTGAATAATACCAGAATATTGCACAAAAGCTAGTGTTATATTTGCATATGTCCTAGGTTATCAAGGTGACCTAAGGCCCCCAGACCCCTGTTGGCCTTACCATTAATGTAGAAGGCGACAGGAAGCAGCAGAAGGAGGTATGGATAAATAGTTATTGGAAATTGAAGTATGAAAATAAGGGGGAATAATTGGAAAAATATAGTAACAACAGTTGAAAACACACAGAACTCCAAAACGAACTTCATATAGTCTAAATTAAGTGGAGGCATGCACATTGCACAAGGAAAAGAACTGTATATATGTTTGTTTATAATATATGTAAGCTGGCGCGTCTATGCTGGAAGATTACCTAGTTTATAGTATGGAGAGGGCGGCTTCAGTCAGATGGCATGGTCATTTAGTTGCTTTCATTTGTTCAACAATTTCAAGGTAATAAGTACGGATAAAAAGTACCACACGAGAGTTTTATCGTCAATTTTCAATAGCACCCTCTTGTCCGGCAAAATGTCTGCGATCGCTTGCAATGGCATAAGAACCTAGATTAAAGGTTGATTAAATTTAGCAAAATAATGTTTACAAAAGCTTAACTAAAATCTGATAGACCAGTTGTTAAGAACTGTCAAATGGAAATGCGCTCGTGTGATACTGGTCAAGATGGTTTTCATACCTCTAGGTCATATTTATAGGCCTGACCGTTTTCAGCGCAAAATCTCGGTATAAAAGGTCAAATGATAAAAAATTGCCTATATCAAGTAATTATAAACTAGAATGATTACCGTTCAAAACCCTTCTTGTATTTAATTATATGTCACTCTCTTTGGCATTCAAAATTATATTAGCCTTGGTGAAGTACCCGACTAACACAATAGTTCCATCAATATAAGCAGGCAAAGAAGGGTTAACCACTATACTCCGTTCATTCTAGGTTGGGCAGGAATCCTAACCCCAAACCTTTCATAACTCAAAAAGGACTAGAGTACTCGAGCTAATATGTTTACCAAATAGGAAGACTTGGCTAGAGAAAATAAATAAGCTCTTTTCCCCTTAACTAACCGTATATTGATTCACCAAAGACTTGATAATCCCAGATTATCAGTGGAATATAAGTACCGGTAGGAGGCTCAATCCCAATATAGAGTGGAATATCAGTACCGGTAGGAGGCTCAATCCCAATATAGAGTGGAATATAAGTACCGGTAGGAGGCTCAATCCCAATATAGAGTGGAATATCAGTACCGGTAGGAGGCTCAATCCCAATATAGAGTGGAATATAAGTACCGGTAGGAGGCTCAATCCCAATATAGAGTGGAATATCAGTACCGGTAGGAGGCTCAATCCCAATATAGAGTGGAATATAAGTACCGGTAGGAGGCTCAATCCCAATATAGAGTGGAATATCAGTACCGGTAGGAGGCTCAATCCCAATATAGAGTGGAATATCAGTACCGGTAGGAGGCTCAATCCCAATATAGAGTGGAATATCAGTACCGGTAGGAGGCTCAATCCCAATATAGAGTGGAATATAAGTACCGGTAGGAGGCTCAATCCCAATATAGAGTGGAATATCAGTACCGGTAGGAGGCTCAATCCCAATATAGAGTGGAATATCAGTACCGGTAGGAGGCTCAATCCCAATATAGAGTGGAATATAAGTACCGGTAGGAGGCTCAATCCCAATATAGAGTGGAATATAAGTACCGGTAGGAGGCTCAATCCCAATATAGAGTGGAATATAAGTACCGGTAGGAGGCTCAATCCCAATATAGAGTGGAATATCAGTACCGGTAGGAGGCTCAATCCCAATATAGAGTGGAATATCAGTACCGGTAGGAGGCTCAATCCCAATATAGTGGAATATAAGTACCGGTAGGAGGCTCAATCCCAATATAGAGTGGAATATAAGTACCGGTAGGAGGCTCAATCCCAATATAGAGTGGAATATAAGTACCGGTAGGAGGCTCAATCCAATATAGAGTGGAATATAAGTACCGGTAGGAGGCTCAATCCCAATATAGAGTGGAATATAAGTACCGGTAGGAGGCTCAATCCAAATATAGAGTGGAATATCAGTACCGGTAGGAGGCTCAATCCCAATATAGAGTGGAATATCAGTACCGGTAGGAGGCTCAATCCCAATATAGAGTGGAATATCAGTACCGGTAGGAGGCTCAATCCCAATATAGAGTGGAATATCAGTACCGGTAGGAGGCTCAATCCCAATATAGAGTGGAATATCAGTACCGGTAGGAGGCTCAATCCCAATATAGAGTGGAATATAAGTACCGGTAGGAGGCTCATAGAGTGGAATATAGTACCGGTAGAGGCTCAATCCCAATATAGATAAGTACCGCTCAATCCCAATATAGAGTGGAATATCAGTACCGGTAGGAGGCTCAATCCCAATTTCATTTATTTATTTATTCACTTACTTGTTTTTGAGTTAGGGATACAGTTAATGCAAAGCTGACCAGTTTCTGAACAATTTACATAAGTAGTTGAGAGAGAGAGAGAGAGAGAGAGAGAGAGAGAGAGAGAGAGAGAGAGAGAGAGAGAGAGAGAGAGAGAGAGAGAGAGAGAGAGAGAGAGAGAGAGAGAGAGAGAGAGAGAGCGGATCTTTCATTAACAAAATAAACTCGTCAGGTGTAAGTTAGAGTTAAATGAAGTACTTAATTTCGTAACGAGCTAGTAGTAGTAGTAGTAGTAGTAGTAGTAGTAGTAGTAGTAGTAGTATCACCGTTATTTTGCCTTACTTTTTAGCCGCAACATATTTTCCGCAATGTAAACCAAATCTCCTAGAGGTATGAAAACAACAACCCACACTCGCGAAAACTCTCCCTAGCGAGGGGAAATTGACCTCACCGCTGCCCTCATATGACATTTGCCGGCCCCTCTATTGATACAGACCACTTGACCTGACCTCGCCTGACCCCTCTTTTACTTTATTGTCAATAGATCTAAAGTCATCGGTACGTAAATTGGTTGGTTTATTTACGTGTTCAAAAAACGGCGATATTTGTTTCACGATTCCGGAAATGGGGAACGGTTTTAATGTACAGAAAAATATACATGCATAAAAATACATACACACGGGAGAAACACACACATGCAAACGAACATGCACACGCACGCACGCACGCACGCACGCACACTCACACACTATATTGTATTAATCTTAAACAGGCGAGAAATTTCAATTTCTAGTCGTCCATTTCCTGAAGCTAAATTGCAGGATATGATACTACTATATTTCCGCCTTAAAAAAATCGATTTTGTTTTCATAATTTAAAATGTATTCCATTATGAAAATAAGTCGCAGCTTAGTAAACAAGAAAGAGACATTAGTGTGGCATCCAAGGGAAAGAATTTGTGGAAATTGTGCGTTTCTTGATAAAAGCGTCAAAATTGTCACACGCAATCAAAAAGGCAATACAATCAAAATTAGATATGGAACCATCATATGTTTATCCTATGTTGGCTTTGGCAGCCCCTTTTCAATCACTCTCCATTAGAGTACTGAAACACGGATTTTTACCCCAAACTGTAAACTGTGGCAGAGATGTCAAACTAGTTTCAAATGACTCGTCTGGACAAGGAAAACAAGAAATATTCAGACATTGTTTGGAGAAAGTTGGCCATTTGACTTGTACTGGTCCCTGTAGTTCAATAAATTAGTGGCAATTGGCAACATTTCTTACCAATTTGTAGCATGATGATGAACTACAGGGACCAGTACACGTCAAACGGTCAACTTTAGCCAAACATTCTCTGATATACAGTGAGGTGTTTCCATCGCTACCACGGTATGCAGTTTGGGCCAAATATCAGTGTTTCAGAACTCTAATGGAAATTAATTGCAAGGTGGCTGCTAAAGCCAACATAGGCTAAACCTATGATGGTTCCATATCTAATTGTGATTATACTGCGGCTTTTGTTTGCGTGTGCCAATGTTGATACCTTTTTTTGCGTGTGCCAATGTTGATACCTTTTTTTGCGTGTGCCAATGTTGATACCTTTTTTTGCGTGTGCCAATGTTGATACCTTTTTTTGCGTGTGCCAATGTTGATACCTTTTTTTGCGTGTGCCAATGTTGATACCTTTTTTTGCGTGTGCCAATGTTGAAACCTTTATCAAGAAATGCACAATTCTTCTACATAACTGCTTCGCTACATGACACTTAGCCTGGTTAAGGGAGCCCACCTCGCTTTTTGTTCTCTTTTATCTCCCTCTCTCTTTGGCTTGTATCCATTCGGCCCCATTCAGCCTACTGTTTTAAGACGTTTACCCCCATCCAGGTGTCAATATTTTCCTGGCGAGTGGTAGCGAACCAGCATATATATATTTTTGTTTTGACAGCAAAGCTAAATTTTTAACATTTTACAATAGAAAAATGTCTCCGGCTAAGCCGGATTTCTCCATACAATGCTGGGTCGCTATCGCTCGCCAGGAAAAAATTGACACCTGGATGGGGATAAACGTCTTTAAACAGTTGGCTGAATGGGGCCGAATGGATACAAGTCGGAGAAAGAGAGAAAATGAGAGAAAGATAAAAAATAGCCGGTGACCCCCTTAAGTCATAGTATAGTGAGAATGAAACTATTATCACGAACCTCGACCGCAAAGCAGGCTAGACCATTGTTTTGCTTACGAGTTACACACACACACACGCATTAACACACACACATACACGCACACACATACATATATACATTATATATATTTATACACACGCAAACATACATATATACACACACACATACATACATACATACATACATACATAGCCATACTACACACACACACATACATTAGTACACTAAATTATAAAAAACGAACACATTTTATTTCTTTGTGTTAATTTTGTTTATATTTATATACAAATGTTATTTATGTACCACCAAACGCCATATATAGTCAAGGAATTAATAATCTGGGTACTATAACCTGTATCTACCTATCGCTCTATCAACCAAAGTATATTTATTGCTCACTTTAATCATATAATTTATCTATCAACCTATCTCGCTCGATCAACCAAAATATATGTATTGCTCAATCTGATAAACTATATTCCGTATGTGATTACACTCAAATTTAATATTAGGATAAAACAAATAAATGTAATTAGCTGAATGAAAAGGTTTGTTTTACACCAATAAAGCTACGACCCTGTACGACCTCTTGATAGTTAACATATAGGCAGAGTCGCGCACATAAGTTCTGTCTCCGTGATATAATGTATGCAAGTCAATGTGCATGACTCAATATAGGGCAATATACGAGAACATTTTTCTATCGGAAAAGTGTACAAATTTATCTTGAAGGAGGGTCTTGGGCGGGTGGGTTTTGTTTTGTTTTTTAAGCTTGATGGAGGTCTAGGGAGGAAACTAATAAAACAATAAAAATATACATGAATGAGCCAATAAATGCGTCCATTCCCCTTAAGGGGAGGTGTTTAGTTTGGTCCCTAGATATCCATCAAGCTTAAGATTACACCCCCTTGAGCCCCTTTCAAGATAAATTTGTACATTTTTCGGTAGAAAAATGTCCCGGCTGAAAGCCGGTTCCTCTTAAATTACAGGCTCGCTATCGCTCGCCAGGATAAAATCGACACCTGAATTGCACGAAAGGTCTTAATATGGGGTGAAAGTTCTTAAAATCGCTAAACTAATGGGGCAAACGTTTTATAATATCAAAAGCAATGGGGCTAAACATGAGGGAGAAAGGGGTCAAGAAAAAAATCCCTCAAGTGGAGATCTCCCCTTAAGGCATCATATTGTGTTTCCTTCCATACAATAAATCACAGGGAGGACAAGCATTTATGTACGCCACTGCTCGAAATGTTCCTATCTCACTGTGCTATTAAGGAAGGTGACCTGCCTTTTTTTTCTCTCTCCTTTTCTCTCTGTCTCTGGCTTGTATCCATTCGGCCCCATTCAGCCTACTGTTTTAAGACGCTTATCCCCATGGAGGTGTACATTTTTTCCTGACGAGCGGTAGCGAGCCAGCATATTTGTTTTAAATGTTTTTGACAACAGGCTAAATTTGTACATTTTTCGATAGAAAAATGTCTCCGGCGAAGCCGGATTTTTCCATAAAATGCTGGCTCGCTATCGCTCGCCAGGAAAAAATCGACACCTAGATGGGGATAAACGTCTTAAAGCAGTAGGCTGAATGGGGCCAAATGGATACAAGCCAAAGAGAGAAAAAAAAACAGGTGACCCCCCTTAACTAACCACTTTCCTCAAACCTTACCTAAATCTGTATGAAATGATATAAATATAAGCTAACCACGGTACTTATTTAGTGAACAGGTCTCTAATTTACTAACGGGGTTAATTGACACGCAGACGCCATAGCACGTGACGGTACGGCAGCTATACATAAAATACACCATATATACGGGTTTGCACACTCGATATAAACACAACATTGAACTATAACACCATATATATATCTACTCTATGCTTGCTAGTATAAGGTATCACTACACATAACCTAGGATCGACCAGCCAATTGATCACTTAAATGCTATATAAGGAAGTTGGAGCTGTAAACATCGATATTTAACCAGAAATGCAATAATAATGGACGTTTCCGATGGATAAATGGTATGTTGAATTGGGTTTTATGTATTTACATATGTACTACGACCGTATGTTAGCTGTAAATTATGTTAAATAGCAATGTCTACAGCTCCAACTTCCTTATAGCATGAAACTCGCAAGTGGTCAATTGATGACTTACGAGGGTTATAAGGAAGTTGGAGCTGTAAACATCGATAGTTATCAGAATTACCAGCAACAATACGGTTGTACTACATCTATTAAGGGGGGTTACCTGCTTTTGTTCTCTTCCTTGGTTGTATCCATTCGGTCCCATTCAACCTACTGTTTTAAAACGTTTATCCCCATCTAGATGTCGATTTTTTCCTGGCGAGCGATAGCGAGCCAGCATTTTATGGAAAAATCCGGCTTCGCCGGAGACATTTTTCTATCGAAAAATGTACAAATTTAGCCTGTTGTCAAAATTTGTTTTAAAATATGCTGGTTTGATACCGCTCGTCAGGTATATATCGACACCTAGAAGAGGATAAACGTCTTAAAACAGTAGGGTGAATGGGGCTGAATGGATACAACTCAGAGAGAGAACAAAAGGCAGGTCACCCCCCTTAATACATGACACCCAATTCACCAACCTATATAGCCATTACAAACTAGCATTCTTGGTGTACTTCTGATAAATGTCCATGCTTACGGTTCCAACTTCCTCATAGCTTGAAAATCGCACGTCGTTCATTCATACGCAGGGCTCCAATGTGTACGCACTATCCAGATAATTAATGACCGTCAACTTAAGTAAAGTTAGATTAATGAATTCAGCGTCAAAATGTACAGTCGCTCGCACGCCCACCCGGCACAGGCTACTTTGGATTATGCTAGTTAACCCTTTCACGCACATATGACGCAGAGGTTGCCAGACTAGCAATAACAAATAGAGTTCTCTCTCTCTTATAATTACCTCTCCAAAATTAGTTTTCTGCCCACAGCTAACTCAAAGACAACTGCAGAGGTTGAAGTAACTAAACTATAGGTTTCTAAATACCCCTGATGGTAACAAAGGCTTTAAAGTATCCCCAATAGGCTCAAAATCGCGTCATATGTCGGAGAGGGTTAATGTATATGCATGTATAGATATGCAAACAACATATTATATAGACTGTTATAAGTTATCGATATAATAGACAACATATTATATAGACTGTTATAAGTTATCGATATAATAGACAACATATTATATAGACTGTTATAAGTTATCGATATAATAGACAACATATTATATAGACTGTTATAAGTTATCGATATAATAGAATTATATAGACTGTTATAAGTTATCGATATAATAGACAACATATTATATAGACTGTTATAAGTTATCGATATAATAGACAAAACCTGTAGGATTAGTTGTGTTCAATTATATACTCCCATAATGTTCAGATCAAATGAATTATATATTAATAAATACATATGTACTTATTTACATATAGCTGATACGATCTGAACATCAATCAAAATGGATATATTTGCATAAAGAAAATGGCAAGAGCTCACGAACATTTGTCAGTAGCTGTACATGTCGACACTAAATGTATCAATCTAACTAACTTATGTTCATGGGTGTGTTAACCCCTTGAGGATTATGACGCATTTAGACAGTTTATTCTGGCTATCATTGGACGATTGTATACAGCTTAGGAAGGACCTGTGGACACTAGAAGGGTAAAGCCCCTCTGACTCCCACAAATCCTTCCTAATCTGAATAAGAGTGTCTAATAACAGGAAGGAAACGGAAATAAATGCGTCATCGTATCTTGAAAGGATTGACGAATTTCGCGTACAAACCGGAGCACCGCGTACAAATGGGCTAGTCTCTCCTAAGCCTGTTCTCGATCACATGTCACCAAGAGTAATGATAATGCAAATAATGAACCACAATCATACAAGAACAATATATCTATATACAAAAAAAAAAAAAAAAAAAAAAAAGAAAAAATCAATACATGAAAATATACAGTTCCTATAACTCGAGGGCTGGTCAATGGCTAGCACTAGGTCTACTTTAAGGGGGGTCACCAGCTTTTTCTTATCTTTATCTCCCTCTCTCTTTGGCTTGTATCCATTCGGCCCCATTCAGCCAACTGTCTTAAGACGTTTATCCCCATCCAGGTGTCAATTTTTTCCTGGCGAGCTTTAGCGAGCCAGCATTGTATGGAGAAATCCGGCTTCGCCGGATTTTTCTATAGAAAAATGTACAAATATAGCTTGCTGTCAAAACAAAAATATGTATATGTTGGCTCGCTACCGCTCGCCAGGAAAATATTGACACCTGGATGGGGATAAACGTCTTAAAACAGCAGGCTGAATGGGGCCGAATGGATACAAGCCAAAGAGAGAGGGAGAGAAAGATAAACAACAAAAAAGCTTAGTGGGCTCCCTTAATCACTCGTATTATATTTTAGCATTCTCTACTTCAACACTAACATTTGGATCTTTCAAGGCTATAAAATGCAGTTCTAAAAAAAATGCAAAAAAATCAATGGCACTCCAAAAAGACAAAAATACTCACGTCAGAAAATCCTCCACAATTAAATATACACCAGACTTGAATATACATCGACATTAAATCACTAGGAAGCACAGAAAATATATATATGTAGTCAAGACGTATGTGAAATGGAATATCCAAAATAATGATCAGTCTCATTATTTATCCATGGAGTAATAATTCATACTTTTTTCACCAACCAACTTTACTTTTAAACTCAATTAATGAGATAACAAATACGTGTGGCACTCCAAGGACTCGAACCTAGGACACTCACACCGCGCACCTATGCATTACGCTATCAAGTCAGTGAAGATAGCACTGTTGTTGTTGATATTGAGTTATAAGCCTTTACAACGGCACCTCGTAGCTACTTTCTACTTTTCCTAATTTCTGAAGAGTGTAGAGAGAGGGTGTCGGAGAGAGAGAGGGAAGCTGTTGGAGTGGCTTTCTTAGGTGTATTATTTGTCTGTTGTTGTTGTTACTTTGCCTTGGTCAGTAAGGTCAGGTGAAGGTATTGAGGGACAAGCCTTTACAACGGCACCTCGTAGCTACTTTCTACTATTCCTATATTCTGAAGAGGGGAGAAGGGGTGTCGGAGAGAGAGAGGAAGCTGTTGGAGTGGCTTTTTTGTGTAATATTATGTAGAGATTAAATACTCTCTTAGGTTGTAATTCAAGGAAGGCTGGAGCAAACAGGCTGTAAATGTCCACACTGATTTACTGGCACCGGAATGTAGTCATAAATCAGATGTAGGGGATAAAATGTTCCGACAGGCCAATAGATAGATAGATAGATAGATAGATAGATAAATAGAGATAGACATAATAAGAAATGTTGATGTAGAGTAACTTTCAATTTAATAAAGTAAATTAGGATCATGGATGGAAAAGACGTCTATAATTTCACCGTACCATTACATTATATTGAGAAATACCTGATGAATGACCGAAGTGGCTTGACTACCGTATATATTGTCTGTGCTTTTTGGCAGACTTAAAAACTAAAAACTATTCGTCATACTAAAAATATATTCTCCCCTAAATAGAGTACAACATAGAAAATAGTAAAAAAAAAACATATACCAAAAATTCTACAAATACCCAAAATAAAACTATGGACAAATAATAGAAGAAGGACGAACATCTGAAACATAATAACGTAATGAGTACAAAGGAGTACAAATGAGTACAAATGAGTACAAATGAATGACAACAAACACCTTACCTAGAAGACATGGTTAAGGGGGGGTCACCTGCTTTTTTTGGTTCTCTCCTTTTATCGCTTTCTCTGGCTTGTATCCATTCGGCCCCATTCAGCCTACTGTTTTAAGACGTTTATTCCAGGTGTCGATTTTATCGCGAGCCAGCATTGTATGAATAAATCCGGCTTTGCCGGAGACATTTTTCTATCGAAAAATGTACAAATTTAGCCTGCTGACAAAAACATTATAATAACTATGCTGGCTCGCTACTGCTCCCCAGGAAAAAAAAACGACACCTAGATGGGGATAAACGTCTTAAAACAGTAGGCTGAATGGGGCTGAATGGGGCCGAATGGATACAAGCCAGGGAGAGAGAGCGAGAAAAAAAGAGGTGGGCTCCCTTAATTCATAATGCTAGTAAAAATCTAGCGAAGAAGTATTGTACTACTTAAAAACCTCCTGCAATATTACTAATTCATTAGGCTATCACTCGTTTAATTATGTATAGAGACTCATTTATCAATGGATTTTATACATTAATTGAACTAGAATTATATATGGGTTATTTAAGGGGAGAGATTTCCGCTTGAGGGATTTTTTTTTTCTGGATCCCTTTCTATCTCATGTTTAGTCCCATTGCTTTTGATATTCTAAGACGTTCGCCCCATTAGTTTGGTGATTTTAAGAACTTTTGCCCCATTTCTGTCAATTTTAAGACCTTTCGTGCCATTTAGGTGTCGATTTTATCCTGGCGAGCGATAGCGAGCCTGTAATTTAAGAGGAACCGGCCTTTGGCCGGGACATTTTTCTACCGAAAAATGTACAAATTTATCTTGAAAGGGACTCAAGGGGGTGTAATTTTAAGCTTGATGGAATTCTAGGGAACGAACTAAAAACCTCCCCTTAATATACAATTCTACATATAAAATAACATTCATAATGCAATCAAGATGTTTATACAGTATTTACATGGAGTAATACATAACACATCTAGGAATTGATTTAGTGAGATTCTAATGAAATGGATATTCTTAACCCCTCCTGTACCGGCGACGTCTGTTTTATTTTATTCGGGTTATATTGAGACGACTGTATGCAGCTTAGGAAGGATCTGCGGTAGTTAAAGGGGATAATTGTTAAGAGAGACTTCCTAAACTGAATATAATCGATTAGTAGTAGCCGGATTAAAGTAAAAAGGGTGTCGACGGTACGGAAGGGGTTAAGAGAGCCTGTGTGTGTGTGTGTGTGTGTGTGTGTGTGTGTGTGTGTGTGTGTGTGTGTGTGTGTGTGTGTGTGTGTGTGTGTTATTGTAGTAACAGATTAAGGGGGGTCACCTGCTTGTTGTCTCTTCTGTTCTCTCTTTCTCTGGTTTGTATCTATTCGGTCCCATTCAGCCTACTGTTTTAAGACGTTTATCCCCAATCAGGTGTCATTTTTTTCCTGGCGAGCGGTAGCGAGCCAACATATTTTTTGGAAATGTTTTTGACAGCAGGCTAATTTGTGCATTTTTGACAGCAGGCTAATTTGTGCATTTTTCGATAGAAAAATGTCCCCGGCGAAGCCGGATTTCTCCATGCAATGCTGGCTCGCTATCGCTCGCCAAGAAGAAATCGACAGTTGGATGGGGATAAACGTCTTAAAACAGTAGGCTGAATGGGACCGAATGGATACAAACCAGAGAAAGAGACAAAAAGCAGGTGTGTGTGTGTGTGTGTGTGTGTGTGTGTGTTGTGTGTATGAGTGTGTATGTGGAGAGGTGTGTGTATCTATTGTGTGTGTGTGTTTGTTGTGTGTGCCGACTTGCGAGTTTCAGTCTATAAGGAAGTTGGAGCTGTGTGTGTGTTTACAGTTTACGGTCGTAGTTCCTATAATACGGTCGTACTACATATGTAAATCCAGTCGTAGTCCATATATAAATGCAGTCGTAGTACATATGTAAATACGGTCCTAGTACATATATAATACGTCGTATCACTATAAAAATACGGTCGTAGTCCATATATAAATACGGTCGTAGTACATATATAAAATACGGTCGTAGTACATATATAAAATACGGTCGTAGTCCATATATAAAATACGGTCGTAGTACATATATAAAATACGGTCGTAGTACATATATAAAATACGGTCGTAGTACATATATAAAATACGGTCGTAGTACATATATAAAATACGGTCGTAGTCCATATATAAAATACGGTCGTAGTACATATATAAAATACGGTCGTAGTACATATATAAAATACGGTCGTAGTCCATATATAAAATACGGTCGTAGTAGGTCGAAGTACATATATAATATACGGTCGAAGTACATATATAAAATACGGTCGTAGTACATATATATAATACGGTCGTAGTCCATATATAAAATACGGTCGTAGTCCATATATAAAATACGGTCGTAGTACATATATAAAATACGGTCGTAGTACATATATATAATACGGTCGTAGTCCATATATAAAATACGGTCGTAGTCCATATATAAAATACGGTCGTAGTCCATATATAAAATACGGTCGTAGTCCATATATAAAATACGGTCGTAGTGCATATATATAAAATTATCAATACATAAAACCCAATTCAACATACCATTTATCCATCAAAAACGTACATTATTATTGTATTTCTGTTTAATATCGATGTTCACGGCTCCAACTTCCTTATAGCCTGAAGCTCGCAAGTGGTCAATTAAGCCAGATATCTTGAGCACTAACCTTCGTAACTCAAATAGGACTAAAGTAATCGAGCAAATAGTTCTACCCTTTGGTCAATGGAGCAGTAGGTGTGTACAATGGACAGTCTATTTGCTCCAGCCCTTTTTGTGTTACAGGGGTCATGGGTCAAGATGTTTGTCCTAATTATAGTGAATAGACTATAGTACCCCCTCCAACAGAAGAATGAAAACAAGAAAGAGAGTCATCTAATAAGGAAGGATATTGACAATGCCACCATGAGTACTGGACTGGAGACATTATACCCCCATGGCTGGCAAGTGGTTTTACTGTAAAGACACGACTGTTTCCACTCTCTCTGGACACATCTTAAGGGGGTCGGGGATATATTGTGGTCGTGTTATTTACGTATATATTGTATGTTCAGTGGCCTCGCTAGACCACCATCAAGCTTTAAGTGTCCTCGCTAGACCACCATCAAGCTTTAAGTATCCTCGCTAGACCACCATCAAGCTTTAAGTGTCCTCGCTAGACCACCATCAAGCTTAAAAAATTACCCCTAGACCCCCCCCCCCCCTTTTATGATATACTTGTACATTTTTCAGTAGACCAATGTCCCGGCCCAAGGCCGGTTACGCCTAAAATTACAGGCTTGCTATCGCTCGCCAGGAAAACTACGACAGCTAAATAACACGAAACGTCTAAATATTGACAGAGAAATGGGGTGAATGGTGTAATAAAATAGCCAAATTAACGGGTCGAACGTCATAACATCTGGAAAGTAATGGGGCTAAACGTGAGGACGAAGGGGCGCCCAAATTCCTAGAGTTGAACTTGTGTCGTTACAATAAAACCATCTACCATCATGAGGTGCAGAATATTGACTAACTCTCCTACATAGAAAAACAAAACAGAGAGTATTATTAACCCTTTCCGTACCGGTGACGTCTGTTTTATTGGATTTCAGCTTCATTTGAACAATTTTATTCAGCCCGGGAAGGAAATGTGATGGCTAAAAATAATTACTCGAGAGTGTCTGTAGCCTTTCAAACTGGTAGACGTTCTTCCTAAGCTGAAGAAAATCGTCTACCAGATGCCAGAATATACTGAATAGGACGTCACCCGTACGGAAGGGGTTAAGAAAGACAGCTATATTGGAACATAACTTTCAATCTTACTTTACGTTAAGGGGAGGTGTTTAGTTTGTTTCCTAGACTTCCATCAAGCTTGAAATTACACCCCCTTGACCCCCTTTCAAGATAAATTTGTACATTTTTCGGT
>CM064528.1:883155-888155 GCA_032716605.1 Paralithodes platypus
GGAGTAATCGAACTAATATTTCTACCAAATAGGAAGACTTGGCTAAGGAATAGGTGTGGGAATTTACAGCTCATTTGCTCTAGTCCTTTTTGAGTTACAGAGGTTAGAGGTTACGATTTCTGGCCAACCTAGAATGAACGGACTATAGTGTATGAAAGGTAGCACTATATCCCCAGTTTATATAAAAAAAAAAAAAATTACAATGTATTTTCATCTCGTGTAATTGGTCAAGAGAAAAGAATTACTTTGGCAATGTTTAGGAATATTATATATACCCTCACACGCTTATATAACCTATATTATGTAATGGAAGAGTGACGTTGGTGGTGGTGGTGGTAGTAGTGGTGCTGGTAGTAGTGGTGGTGGTTATGGTGGTGGTGGTGGTGGTTATGGTGGTGGTGGTGGTGGTTATGGTGGTGGTGGCGGTGGTGGTGGTGGCGGTGGTAGTAGTGGTGCTGGTAGTGGTGGTGGTTATGGTGGTGGTGGCGGTGGTAGTGATGGTGGTTATGATGATGATAATGATATGGTGTCATAAGTATAGTGATTACAGCAACAGTGTTGGTGGGGGCGGGTGCCCAACCCCGAAAAGGGTTGAAATAGGGGAGCTATTCCCCCGCCAAAGGCGGCTTTCTAGGGTCTTTCCTAGCTGATGCCGAGAGGATTGGGTTCTAGTCATGTGGTGATGGGCTGGTCTATCAGAGTGAGAACTGAGCAATCTCTGCCATACCCATAGCTTACTCTGACTGTTCCTTTTACATATATATTTTCTAGATCTCAAGTGACGGCGTCTCTTCTACCAAGATTGGAAGCCAAAGCGTCACATTTTCCCCTTGCCCCTCAACGTTCTCTTCATAATTGCTGAGGGGCACAGGGCCCTGGGTGAGGCTTTGGTTTCCCGGGCGTTTCCGCACCCTCCTCAGCTCCCCGCCATGGAGTGGCTTCGGTCACCCAGGCTTTATTGTGGTCGGCGGGTAGGGTTCTGTGGGGGCGCTCGGTTATGGCCTTGGCCTTGCTCGGGGCCTTGGGCTGTTCGGCCAGGCAGCATGGGGAACAACAACAACAACAGTGTTGGTGGTGTAATGGTTTAGATGCTTATGCTCTAGGTGTGGTGTCCCGAGTTCGAATCCCGGGAGGACCATATGCTATAATTAATGTATTCAAGGGCATTGGGGTTTGTAATAGAGGATTAATTTTAAGAACGGGGTGTTCCTTAATATTATGCGAAAACGGACATAAATTAATATCTCAGGTTGCTGGCAGATATAGTGTGATGTGGAATGGCAGTTTAATGTGATGATGGTGGTGATGGTAACATGAACCGCAGTGTGGTGGTGGTGGTGGTGGGGTTAGATGTGTTGTTGAAGTGGTGATGATGAATGTGGTGAGGTGATGATGGTGGTGATGGTAACATGAACCGTAGTGTGGTGGTGGTGGTGGTGGTGGTGGGGTTAGATGTGTTGTTGAAGTGGTGATGATGAATGTGGTGAGGTGATGATGGTGGTGATGGTAACATGAACCGTAGTGTGGTGGTGGTGGTGGTGGTGGTGGTGGGGTTAGATGTGTTGTTGAAGTGGTGATGATGAATGTGGTGAGGTGATGATGGTGGTGATGGTAACATGAATCGTAGTGTGGTGGTGGTGGTGGGGTTAGATGTGTTGTTGAAGTGGTGATGATGAATGTGGTGAGGTGATGATGGGGGTGTTACGAGGTGGTATAATGGTGGTAGTGGTGATAGAGGAAGTAGGGGCAACTTATGAAGATAACATGATAATGGTGGTGGTGGTGATGGAGGGTGGTGGTGATGGTGGAGATCTACTAAGGCAGGCGGTGGCGGTGGTGGTGGTGGTGGTGGTGGGAGGCAGTAATGGTGGAGATCTACTAAGGCAGGAGTGGTGGTGGGTGGTGGTGGAGGCAGTAATGGTGGAGATCTACTAAGGCAGGAGTGGTGGTGGAGGGTGGTGGTGATGGTGGTGGGAGTGTCCCTTTAAGCTGGCCTCTGTGTCCGGGATATACATGAGCTGTGTGTCTCCGCCCTCACCTGCCCTCACTTCACCTGCTTTAACCTGACCTGTACTGACCTGCCCTCACCTGCTCACTTCACCTGCTTTAACCTGACCTGTACTCACCTGCTCACTTTACCTAATCACCTCACCTGCTCACTTCACCTGCTTTAACCTGACCTGTACTCACCTGCTCACTTTACCTAATCACCTCACCTGCTCACTTCACCTGTTTTAACCTGACCTGCACTCACCTGCTCACTTTACCTAATCACCTCACCTGTACTGACCTGCCCTCACCTGCTCACTTCACCTGCTTTAATCTGACCTGTACTCACCTGCTCACTTTACCTAATCACCTCACCTGTACTGACCTGACCTGACCTCACCTGCTTTAACCTGACCTGTACTGACCTGCCCTCACCTCACCTGCTTTAACCTGACCCGTAATGACCTGACCTCTACTGACCTGCTCAACCCAGCTACTCATTCCTTACCTCACCTCAACTGTTACCTAACCTCCCTTACTCTTACTTCTTATCCCTTCATCTGCTTCAGCCTCACCTAACATAACCTCCTCACCTCACTTCACCCGCTCACCTCAACCATTTTAACATGACCTATTTCTATCCAACCTCCCCTCACTTCATATTATTTCACATCACCTGTTTTCAACCTCACCTTTCCTGACCTTTCCTCACTTGCACTGATATAACATTACCTAACTTGATCTCAACATCTCTCACCACCTCACTCTGTTTTAACCTATTACGACATGTTCTGACCTAACTATACATTAGCTGTGCCTCCACCCTCACCTCATCTCATCTCTTATAACCTTATTTCAAGTCACCTCATCTACTCTGACCTATTCTCACTTCACCTGTATAATCGTGTTCTGACTATCTTTGACTTCACCTTATCTCACTTTACCTATATGAACATGATCTAATTCACCTGACCTGACCTAACGTAACCTCACTTCATATCACTTCACCTACTTTAATCTCGCTTCACCTAGTCACCCGACCTGCTTTAACTTGACCTGAATAGAACTGACCTGCCTCACCTCACTTCACCCGCTCTCGCCTGGCCTGGCCTGGCCTGGCCTGGCCTGGCCTGGCCTGGCCTGGCCTGGCCTGGCCTGGCCTGACCTGACCTGACCTGCTTCACCCGCTCTCGCCTCACCTCACCTGCTTAAGGGGAAGTAGGTCATTTTTCTGGACCCTCTTTTCCCTCATGTTTAGCCCCATTAGTTTTGAGATTTTAAGATGGTCACCCCATTAGTTTGTCGATTATAAGAGTTTCCGTCCCATTTCTTCGTCCATATCAAGAACTTTCGTGCTATTTAGGTGTCGATTTATTTTTCCTGGCGAGCGATAGCGAGCCTGTAATATAAGAGGAACTGGCCTTCAGCCAAAAAAAAAATCTACCGAACAATGTACAAATTTATCTTGAAGGGGATCTTGGGGGTATTTTTTAAAGTGTGTTAGAGGTCTAGGGAGCAAACTAAAATCTTCGTTTAAGATGGCGATGAGTCAATTTCTCGCTAGCTAACAAAAATAATAATAATAATAATAAATACAAGGAGAGAAACAAAAGCAACAGGTCTCTTAAATCTTACCTGGCCTTCTTTGATCTCACGCTCACCTGGCCTCATCTACTTTGACCTCCACTGACCTTCCATGACCTGCATTATATATTCATATTCACACATACAGCACACACATAATGTACACATCCATACATAATACACACACACACACATATATATATATATATATATATATATATATATATATATATATATATATATACGGTATATATATATATATATATATATATATATATTATAGATATATACCGGTTATATAATTATATTACATATTCACAGCAGCACACCATACACACTTCTATGAGTTGCCTGACTCTTTATAATATAAAAAGACCAGGAACTCATAGAACTCTGTTTGTGGTCTGCTGTGAATATATATATATATATAGATATATATATATATATATATATATATATATATACAGTATATATATATATATAATATATACCGGGTATATATATATATATGTGTGTGTGTGTGTGTGTGTATTATGTATGGATGTGTACATTATGTGTGTGCTGTATGTGTGAATATGAATATATAATGCAGGTCATGGAAGGTCAGTGGAGGTCAAAGTAGATGAGGTCAGGTGAGCGTGAGATCAAAGAAGGCCAGGTATGATATAAAGTTTATATCATATGTTATGACACCTGCCCCTCGCCCTCACCTCACCTGTTTTAACCACCACATTAAAGGTTACAAACTCTATCTCACCATCTCTCTCGTCACATTTAAATCAGAGCACGATAGTATGTTTTACGCTAGTTAATGCCTGATGATATTATTCAGTTTAGGAACGCCCTCTCGAAGCCAAATGCTTATAAATAAGTCTTTACTCAGATAACATTAATACAACATGTTAATATATGAATTTTACGAACATTGCAACATTGGCAAGATTTTCAGAGTTAGTACAAACTGAGTCAACTAAGTCAATTTGTTTCGACTGGACACTATAGGGGGTTCCATTTCATCTAACACCAAATTGAATCTTTTACCCAACTGATGTTTGTATACTTTATGGAATAATCGGAATGTGTTATGTCTCACCATTATCTTATTACCAAGTTTTCTTAATTAACAACACACTTGGTTTCAAAATGTTTGTAATAGAGGAGTAATTGACGTAAGGATGATGTAATTTAGTGTCAGATGATATGAAACTGAGCATAGTATTTTTGTCTTCTAAATTGTAATGGCTTAAGGGGAGGTATTTATTTAGTTCCCTAGACCTTCATCAAGCTTAAAATTACACCCCCTTGAGTCCCTTTCAAGATAAATTTTTACATTTTTCGGTAGAAAAATGTCCTGGCCGAAGGCCGGTTCCTCTTAAATTACAGGCTCGCTATCGCTCGCCAGGATAAAATCGACATCTGAATTGCAC
>CM064528.1:893155-905655 GCA_032716605.1 Paralithodes platypus
GGCTTTGTTGATGGTGTAATGGTTCAGATGCTTATGTTCTGGGTGTGGTGTCCCGAGTTCGAATCCCGGGAGGACCATATGCTTTCATTAGTTTATGCAAGTACATAGGGGTTTGTAATTGATGATTAATGTTCAGAACGGGGTGTTACTTATTAATAGGTTCAAAGATTCAAATAGGTGTCACTTTATATGTGCTATCGACTGTATATCAGGGAAAGGAACACACACACACACAAACACACACACACACAATATAAATTTATGTGTGGTCTAATATGAGTGTGGTGGCAGGTGCATCTCTCTCTCTCTCTCTCTCTCTCTCTCTCTCTCTCTCTCTCTCTCTCTCTCTCTCTCTCTCTCTCTCTCTTGAGCATAAATCCAAAGACGTTATCCTAACCCTTTACAATTCCTTAGTCCGCCCTCTTCTGGAATACTGCGTTCAATGCTGGTGCCCTTATTACCAAAAAGACATAAACAAGCTAGAACGAGTTTAACGTAGAGTTACCAAAATGATACCTAGCCTAAAGAACAAACCATACGAAGAGCGTCTTAGAGAATTAAATCTATTTCCTTTAACCCAGCGCAGATTAAGAGGTGACTTAATTCAAGTGTTCAAAATCATCAAAGGCATCGACAATATGAACTGTAGTAAGTACTTCACTATCGACCAATCTAATTACACGCGGGGAAACGGTTGCAAAATTATTGGTAAATCTTTTAACTCACACGAATCTAAGAATTTCTTCTTCAATCGAATTGTCAACTTGTGGAATGGGCTTCCCCGAGACGTTATAGACTGCAGCACCGTTGATTCATTTAAATTCCGCCTAGACAAATATCTCGCATCAAACCCGCGTCTGACTGCGTTTGTAAATGAATAACTTTATTTTATCCTCCCCTCAGTTACTAACCCATATGTCCCCTACTAACTTCCTAGTCCGGCAGTAGTTCCCTTTCCAATGTTCCCTTACCCACTCTAAACCACTGTTTGGACACTTGATCCTCAGTGTTTTGGAGGACAAGCAGCCTAGAAGGGTCACTAGACCTGTTGTTGCTTGATTTCCTTTGTACTCCTTTGTACTCTCTCTCTCTCTCTCTCTCTCTCTCTCTCTCTCTCACCTAACTTGCCCTAATTTGCGTAATACAATTTGCAGTATAATTTGATCTCTCCCCCCCCCCCCCTGCCCTACCCAGTCCACAACTAACCCATTACGCCATAGACTCTATTATTGGATTGGCGAGAGCTGAGTTTGGTTAATTGATTTTAATTCTATTTTACAACGCTCACTTGTACTTGTCTACATTATTTATCGCTAAGTATCATTCTATTTAAATGTACAGTCGGATACCATAGTCTCTACCCAACTCATAACAATTCGTGGACTCCCTATGTTTTTCTTTATGCAATTATAGCTATCTGGGTTGATTTATGCAATTATAACTATCTGGGTTGATTTATGCAATTATAACTATCTGGGTTGATTTATGCAATTATAACTATCTGGGTTGATTTATGCAATTATAACTATCTGGGTTGATTTATGCAATTATAGCTATCTGGATTGATTTATGCAATTATAACTATCTGGATTGATTTATGCAATTATAACTCTCTGGATTGATTTATGCAATTATAACTCTCTGGATTGATTTATGCAATTATAACTCTCTGGATTGATTTATGCAATTATAACTCTCTGGATTGATTTATGCAATTATAACTATCTGGGTTGATTTATGCAATTATAACTCTCTGGATTGATTTATGCAATTATAACTCTCTGGATTGATTTATGCAATTATAACTCTCTGGATTGATTTATGCAATTATAACTATCTGGATTGATTTATGCAATTATAGCTATCTGGATTGATTTATGCAATTATAGCTATCTGGGTTGATTTATGCAATTATAGCTGTCTGGATTGATTTATGCAATTATAGCCTAACTATCTGGATTGATTTATGCAATTATAGCCTAACTATCTGGATTGATTTATGCAATTATAGCCTAACTATCTGGATTGATTTATGCAATTATAGCTGTCTGGATTGATTTTCGGATAGATCTTGCTTTTTGTAGTTGATGTATAGCAAATGATATTCATACATTTGTTTCCAGATATATGCTTCCATAAATACAAATAGGTAAAGTCCACATATATTTATGAGTGGGCTGGAGACTATGGTATCCGAGTGTACCGTAGCTATTCATTGTAAAGCATTGTAGAATAAGGATAATGGTGATGATGCTAATGATGATTAACACGAATACGATGGTGATAGTGATGATGATAATGTTGATAATATAAATGATGATGATTATGATGATAAAGATAAACAATTTGCTGATGATTTAAATGAAGAAAATTTGATTGATATTAACATCAGTATTGTAACAATAATAACAAATAATACAAATATATATATAATATAAGTTTTCAAAGTATTTATATTGTAAGAAAAATGTGTATATTAATATTATAATTATTATAATTATCTATATCAGAGAAAAATAATCGAGATGTACTAATAACATAATTCTACACGAAATATATTATAATTAGAAAGACATAATTTATATATTTGAATATTCTCTCCCTTCATAAGTAAAACAAATAATAGAAAATGGTTTGAAAATTCTACAAAATTATTATTATTATTATTATTATTACTCAAACAATGTCTAATTACAAGTAAATGTTCGCAACAAAATCATCTTACTAAAAAAACATAAGTACAAAATGAATAAAATATACTAATAATATATAATTATTTAAAAACTTATATCATCATTGTAATTCAACTCTATTTTAATTTTCAGATATAGCAAAAAGTGCTTCATTAGGACTGATTCTCAAAAGATCAAGTCATTTATTAGCCTTCATAATTAAACATCAATACAAAGTCATTACAATGAACAATTGTTGATCATCAATATATAATCATAATGTATTTTCAAGTATAATAACTTTAAAACTATTCGAACAGTAATAAAGGGATTAAAGGCCTATAATCGCTTCCATCATCATAATCAAGAATAAATAAGCACAAATAAGAGCAGTTTCGTATACTCATAATTGATTCACTTATTTTATTCACCTTCATTTATACTTTCAAATAAATAATGAACCAATAAACAATACTTCGCCAGTATATAAATAAGGTGCGGGAGGTTCATGACAATGACTGTACAATCGCGCTAATAAGCGATGTCTCGGCACCAAGTATGTTTTGATCAATAATTGGCATACGCAATATCTAAGTTTCATTTCTTCCTATCGAGTGAAATATGTAAACATGTTCCTACACTTACCCACCCTATTCAACATCTGACAGACATAAATACAGCACAGAGCAAGCCAAACGTAATGACAGCTGTGACATGACTTATTAGCGCGACTGTACATAAAACAAAACCCATGTGGACTTACTTTGGCACTGGTAACCCTGCTTGCCGAAACCCCTGGAAGAAAAAGAAAAAGTAGAACATTAGTTTTGCATCATGACTCTATACAATGGCTTGGGCAGAAATGGAGGTATATAAAATAGTGATTTCAGGATGTGTTGTCATGTTACTCTTATTACTATCAATAGCACATAATAGAACACATTACATAATATATATATATATACCCATCCAATCTTCTCTCTCTCTCTCTCTCTCTCTCTCTCTCTCTCTCTCTCTCTCTCTCTCTCTCTCTCTCTCTCTCTCTCTCTTCTCTCTCTCTCTCCTCTCTCTCTCTCTCTCTCTCTCTCTCTCTCTCTCTCTCTCTCTCTCTCTCTCTCTCTCTCTCTCTCTCTCTCTCTCTCTCTCTCTCTCACACACACTTACCATAGGACCCCCATCAACACAATCCCCCGCCAAGACAGCAGCACACAAGCTTCCCTGTTTGGCCGGGTTGGTTACGATTAATGGAAAGTAACAGTCGTTTGTTTGCCTTACACAACCCGGTACTTAGCGGGGCAACGTAAATACAAACACACGGGCTAACAAACACTGATTATATACACACACACACAGACACACACACACACACTCAGCGAGCTCTCGTCTCACACACGAGGGGTCGGGGGTTCAATCCCCGGCCGGGCGGAGACAAATTGGGCTTGTCTCCTTTCATGTGTTAGCCTCAGTTCACCTAGCTGTAAATAGGTACCTGGAATAAGTGGACTACGTTGTGACGTCCCATCTGGGGTTGGCAAAAATAGTACAAGGCGAGATGGGTATCATATGGTTCACCTAAGCTGATGGCTACCTAAGCCTTCGGGCGAGACGGTACCGTCTATAGTGAGAATGGTACCATACAGATCCACCCTAAGCCTTCGTTTCCGATGTCGCCAATTGGCTAAATACAGACTACACACACATCCACAGCCATTCCAACAGTACATAAAACACTTAACATGCATTTCACGCAATACATTCCCAGTTAAGGAGGCGCGATAATAATGAGCTTAGCTCGCATTGCGTGGATTCCCCTTGACGAACAAGTAACTGAGTAACACTGTACACTCACATTACTTACACACACATATTGGGGAAGACGTAATTCCTAATCACACACAAACACAAGCGTTCTCACACACACACACACACACACACACACACACACACACACACACACACACACACACACACGTAAACTCATTACACACGCGCGCACCAGCACCTACACAAAGGAAGACATAAACCCTAATCACATACACACACAAAGATAAATTTACATATTAAGAGAGAGAGAGAGAGAGAGAGAGAGAGAGAGAGAGAGAGAGACTAACAACAACAACAATAATAACAACAACACTCACACAACAGCAACATCCGGATATAAGACAGCCGTGGCGTGCATATTTCACCTCCCCCTTTACCCCTTTCTGACTGAAGATGAGATCCCCCCTCCCCAATCCCCTCTCTTCCCTCCCGTAATTTCCCCTCCCCTAATCCCCCCATCTTCCCCACCCTTCCTTTTGATATTTATCCTTCCTTCTCCCCTTCCCTATCTTCTTCCCTCTCCCCTGCCTCCTTCCCCGTCCCTGCCCTGTATACCCTAACTCCCCCCACCCTCCTTCAAGCCATTCCAACCTCTGCACTGCGCTCACCATATTGTTGACCAAGTTTTGTAAAGCATTCACAATTTACTTTATTTGATCGCATTGCCAACCCAGAATCCTACCTACAGCTCCTGATATTATAGCTAACGCAGAACTGAACCGATCATGAATCAGTAAGTCGGTATTTCGTAGACTATACTGTTGTTGTTGTTGTTGTTGTTGTTGTTGTCGTTCCCTAAGCTGCCTGGCCGAACAGCCCCGAGTCCCTAAGGAAAGCCATGGCCACGGTCGGGCTTTCCCACAGAGCTCTCAAGGAGTGTAGACTGCGTTGTTAGCGTTTTTTTTTTTTTCTTTTTTCTTTTTTTTTTCTTTTTTTTTTAAAGAGACAATGAACGGAGGAAGGAAAAACACAGATAAAACAAAAAGGTCCAAGTTATTGTGTGAAATGCAGTCTTCTATGATGTGTTTAATGGTATGGGGTGCTGTGTTACATCCCGGGCAGGTGTACACATAAACACATAAACAGTGTTGTAATCGTTAAGGTGTTCTAATAGGAATATATATATACCAAAGAACAATGCTTATGTGTGCCATTTGTGTTACAAGTATTCAAAGTGTTCAAATACACCTGATCATAATTACAGTTTTTTCAAAGCACTACCTATCAAAAACACGGATAACAAAACTCTACCAACGGATGGCTTTACTTCCCCTCTCCTGCCCCCACTCCCCCCCCCCCCGACCATTCTTCCCCTCTTTCCCCCCAAAGCAGAAAGCCGATTCGCAACACGGCTTTAACAAACACAATTACGTGAGGATTTTTATAGACAGCCCATGCCGGATTTAAGAGCGAGCTTCTCAAGTTCTCTCGCTCTCACTCTCGCTCTCGTTCTCACTCTCACTCTCACTCTCGCTCTCGCTCTCGCTCTCGCTCTCGCTCTCTCTCGCTCTCACTCACCCTCTCCCGCCCGCTCTCTCTCTCTCTCTCTCTCTCTGGAATCTCACAGGGTTGCTGTTTTCTTAGTTATTATATTGCCGATTCTACTGTTTTTCAGAACACATGACACTTTTATTTTGTTCTCACCAAAACAACATGCACGTCTCTATAGTTCCAACGTCACCACTTGTACTATGAATGAAAAACAAATCAATTTAATTCACAAGACTTTACCGGATCTATAATTATATCACCGTAAGTCAAACTATTTTAGTACTGTTAAAATATCTAACAGGCAAAGGTGGTAAATGCACTATAAAAACCTTATTCAATATAACACTTTCGTAACTGCTCGTAAATGCACTATAAAAACCTTATTCAATATAAATCTTTCGTAACTGCATTATATCTCTAAATTATGATAATGAAACCATAAGTATCCGATAACATCGATAGTTTTCTACGTGTTTGGCCGCTGAAAATTCAGTAATACTACAGCCAGTTCTGTGACCGTATACATAAGGAAATATTCTTAGCAATGTAATTCAGTAATACTACAGCCAGTTCTGTGACCGTATACATAAGGGAATATTCTTAGCAATGTAATTCAGTAATACTACAGCCAGTTCTGTGACCGTATACATAAGGGAATATTCTTAGCAGTGTAATTCAGTAATATTACAGCCAGTTCTGTGACCGTATACATAAGGGAATATTCTTAGCAATGTAATTCAGTAATACTACAGCCAGTTCTGTGACCGTATACATAAGGGAATATTCTTAGCAGTGTAATTCAGTAATACTACAGCCAGTTCTGTGACCGTATACATAAGGGCATATTCTTAGCAGTGTAATTCAGTAATACTACAGCCAGTTCTGTGACCGTATACATAAGGGCATATTCTTAGCAATGTAATTCAGTAATACTACAGCCAGTTCTGTGACCGTATACATAAGGGAATATTCTTAGCAGTGTAATTTCCATAATATTTCATGTGTCCAACCAGAATAAATAATAATGTCTGTTTCTGAGACTTGCACAGTAATTTTGAAGACGGGCGTCAACGTTGTTATTGCTTACGTTAACTACCCACAAGCGAATTTATATATCCAAGTCAAGAACGAGGTCTCAGGTAAATATGGATACTTAAGATAATGCAGGTCCTTCATAAATATACATACCTCTCTCTCTCTCTCTCTCTCTCTCTCCGCTCCTCCTCCCATCAATCACCCAACACCCATTACCTCCACAATACACTTATGTACACCAAATTTTGGAAATACGTTCGGGGAATATCAAGAAAAAAATAACAATAATAACATCAGGTCTTACAACGATAAATAACAGTTACAAGCCAATAAAAACGGATATATAATAATCGAGTTTCGTATACCAGAACCCAGAACCACCAAGAACTTTAGCAATTATAACTAACAGGCCGCTAATATGCCAACACACAATTATAACTAACAGGCCGCTAATATGCCAACACACAATTATAACTAACAGGCCGCTAATATGCCAACACACAATTATAACTAACAGGCCGCTAATATGCCAACACACAATTATAACTAACAGGCCGCTAATATGCCAACACACAATTATAACTAACAGGCCGCTAATATGCCAACACACAATTATAACTAACAGGCCGCTACCATGCCAACACACAATTATAACTAACAGGCCGCTAGTATGCCAACACACAATTATAACTAACAGGCCGCTAATATGCCAACACACATATAACTAACAGGCCGCTAATATGCCAACACACAATTATAACTAACAGGCCGCTAATATGCCAACACACAATTATAACTAACAGGCCGCTAGTATGCCAACACACAATTATAACTAACAGGCCGCTAATATGCCAACACACAATTATAACTAACAGGCCGCTAATATGCCAACACACAATTATAACTAACAGGCCGCTAATATGCCAACACACTATTATAACTAACAGGCCGCTAATATGCCAACACAATTATAACTAACAGGCCGCTAATATGCCAACACACAATTATAACTAACAGGCCGCTAATATGCCAAGTAACTATTATAACTAACAGGCCGCTAATATGCCAACACACAATTATAACTAACAGGCCGCTAATATGCCAACACACAATTATCCTAACAGGCCGCTAATATGCCAACACACTATTATAACTAACAGGCCGCTAATATGCCAACACACTATTATAACTAACAGGCCGCTAATATGCCAACACACAATTATAACTAACAGGCCGCTAATATGCCAACACACAATTATAACTAACAGGCCGCTACCATGCCAACACACAATTATAACTAACAGGCCGCTAGTATGCCAACACACAATTATAACTAACAGGCCGCTAATATGCCAACACACAATTATAACTAACAGGCCGCTAATATGCCAACACACAATTATAACTAACAGGCCGCTAATATGCCAACACACAATTATAACTAACAGGCCGCTAATATGCCAACACACAATTATAACTAACAGGCCGCTACCATGCCAACACACAATTATAACTAACAGGCCGCTAATATGCCAACACACAATTATAACTAACAGGCCGCTACCATGCCAACACACTATTATAACTAACAGGCCGCTAATATGCCAACACACAATTATAACTAACAGGCCGCTACCATGCCAACACACAATTATAACTAACAGGCCGCTAGTATGCCAACACACAATTATAACTAACAGGCCGCTAATATGCCAACACACAATTATAACTAACAGGCCGCTAATATGCCAACACACAATTATAACTAACAGGCCGCTAATATGCCAACACACAATTATAACTAACAGGCCGCTAATATGCCAACACACAATTATAACTAACAGGCCGCTACCATGCCAACACACAATTATAACTAACAGGCCGCTAATATGCCAACACACAATTATAACTAACAGGCCGCTACCATGCCAACACACTATTATAACTAACAGGCCGCTAATATGCCAACACACAATTATAACTAACAGGCCGCTACCATGCCAACACACTATTTATGTTTTTTTTTGTAGTTTCCTCCCTAGACCGTTATTATGATTATTATATTAAAATAACAATAATACAAATAATAACAAATAATTAAACACATAAAATCCAAGATCCACCTTCGAGATAAATTTGTCCGATCCTCCTAAATTATAGGCTCGCTATCGCTAGAAAGCCAAAAATCGACATGACAAGCCTTAATATTGACAAAGAATTGAGGCGAATGGTCTTAAAATCCCCAAACTAGTGGGGCGAACGTCTTAAAATCTCAAAAATTATGAGACTAAGCATAAGGGAGAAGTAGGTCCAGGGAAAAAATAAAATAAAATAAACTGAATTATACTCGAAAATAATTACAACACAAAATACGATATCAAAATAATTACAACACAAAATACGATATCAAAATAATTACAACACAAAATACGCTATCAAAATAATTACAACACAAAATATGCTATCAAAATAATTACAACACAAAATAAGCTATCAAAATAATTACAACACAAAATACGCTATCAAAATAATTACAACACAAAATACGCTATCAAAATAATTACAACACAAAATAAGCTATCAAAATAATTACAACACAAAATACGCTATCAAAATAATTACAACACAAAATACGCTATCAAAATAATTACAACACAAAATAAGCTATCAAAATAATTACAACACAAAATACGCTATCAAAATAATTACAACACAAAATACGCTATCAAAATAATTACAACACAAAATACGCTATCAAAATAATTACAACACAAAATAGACTATAATTACAACACAAAATACGCTATCAAAATAATTACAACACAAAATACGCTATCAAAATAATTACAACACAAAATACGCTATCAAAATAATTACAACACAAAATACGCTATCAAAATAATTACAACACAAAATACGCCATCAAAATAATTACAACACAAAATACGCTATCAAAATAATTACAACACAAAATACGCTATCAAAATAATTACAACACAAAATACGCTATCAAAATAATTACAACACAAAATAAGCTATCAAAATAATTACAACACAAAATAAGCTATCAAAATAATTACAACACAAAATACGCTATCAAAATTGTAATGAGAACAGAAGTAGAAAACAATCAATAATATATACTGACGAAATAACACACACAGACCGATATTCTGCTGTCCAATGCTGTTACTATAGTCCATTCATCACAAGCAGGCCAGGAATTGTGAACCCTAACCTCTGTAAAGCCGGAGTCACACGAGCCATTTTTCGAGCAATTTGTAAGGGCAATTATGGTCTGGAAGCTTAAAATATTACACGTTATCAGAATCCAGCCGCCTAACATACTCTACCTTCAGTCTAGTTACCGATACCAGTGCGAAAAAATCCCGAAATATAACGAGAAAAAACTTTCTCATGGAAAATTGACGGAAAAATCGCTCGTGTGACAGCGGCTTGACTAAAAAAGGGTGTACTGAATGGCACACTACGTACGTACAGCCCAATTGCGAGTTTTGGGCTATAACAAAAATTAGAGCTGTAGACATCGATATTTATCAGAAATGTCCATGGCTTGTTGAACTTTAATTATGTTGTTTTATATGTACCACTGCACAATTGTAGGTAATTCATCAACATATCGATACATATAATTTCAACTTCTTTATTGCTTGAAAATGGCAATTGTTTAATTTTGCAAGTCTACCCTAGACGTAGAAATAACTGCCAACATTTTCTACTTGTATTTATACGAAAGAAAACTCAAAATCCAAATTATATATAAAACTGCAAAAAATGAAACTGAAAGCATTAGCACAACAACAACCGATAGATCCATGAAAAAAATAAAATCCCAGTACCAGATATGAAGGAAAAATATGAGAGGCTGCACATGTTATCGTTCAGGGTGCATGACTTTGGCTCGGTCCTGCTTGTCCCTAGTTGGAAGGGAGAGCGAAACATTGTGGACACTTAGATGGCGAATTGATATAACGAGTACATCCGGGAAGTTCAGGAGGGGGGGGGGGGGGGAGAGAGAGAGAGAGGAGAGAGAGAGAGAGAGAGAGAGAGATATATATATATATATACATATATATATATATATACATATATATATATATAATATATATATATAGTATATATACCATATACAGTATAATTATATACATTATATATTTGGCGCCGTGATTCGAACTTACTACCCACTATGTTCTTAGCTACGTGGGTTAGATTCCCAACCGCGGTTAACTAAACTGGTATATACAGTAATTACGTGTATGTGTAAGTTTGCAAACACACACAGGCACACACACACACAGGCACACACACACACACACACGCACACACACACAGGCACACACACAAATAATATCAATTATATCAGTGAGAAAGAGACCCGGGCCAAAGTGAGCGAGGTGAAAGGTGTCACAGGATAATAAAAGCCAGAGAAGAAGAGGAGAGACCAAAAATATAAAGAGGAAAAATACTGAAGGCAAGGAAATAGAAGACACAACTTGTCCATCCTTTGACCTGACCTCGCTTTGTTTGGCAGGGAGGGAGGGGAGGAGGGAGGTAGGATGGAGGAGAAATTGGGGGGGGGGGGGGCGAGAGGAAAGGGAGGAGAAGGAAGAATAGGGAAGGAGGGAGAAGAAGGAGGTAAAAAGAAGGAAGGAAGGAGGGAGGGAGGTAGGATAAAGAAGAAGAGGGTGAGGGAGTGAAAATAAGGGGAGGAGAAGGAAGAATGGGGAAGGAATAAGGATGGATAGGGAAGGAGGAAGGGGAAGGAGGTAAAAAGAAGGAAGGAGGGAGGGAGAAAGTGGGATGGGAAGGAGGGAGGGCGGTAGGGTAGAGAAGAGGAGGGTGAGGGAGTGAAAAGAAAGGGAGCGAAACAAACAGGAAGACAGGATGGAATACAGGAAGAAAGAGAACGAGGAAAGGGAGGATTGGCGAGACGAAATAGAATAGAAAGGGTGGGAAGAAGGAAGAAAGAGGAGGAGGAAACCGGGAAGGAAGGATTGAAGAGGGAAACTAAAGTAAAAAGGAAGAAAGAAGAAGTAAGAGAGGGAATGAAGGAAGAAGAGAGGAAAGAAAGTAGAGAGGCTAGAAAGAATACAGGAGGAACGAGGGAAGGAGAGAGGAATTAAAGTAGGAAGGATGGAAAGAATGAAGGGAACAAGGGGGAGAGAGAGAGAGAGAAGGATGAACGGAAGAAAAGGAAAGAAGGAAGGAAGAAACAAAGGAAGGAAGGAAGGAAGGAAGGAAGAAAGGAAAGGATAAAGGTAGAAAGGAAGGAAGGAATACACAAAGGAAGGAAGGGAGGAAGGAATACATGAACGAATGAAAGAGAAGGAAGCAAGCAAGCGAAGTGAAAGGAGGGGGAGGGGAAGCGTAAAATAAATATATGTAACGAAAGAGGAGGATACGAAACAGGCAACACACACACACCCACTCACACCCACACCCACACACACTCACACC